>RJWJ010016057.1:0-35033 GCA_004363605.1 Indri indri
CCCCCGTCTCTACTAAAAATAGAAAAATTAGCCAGGCGTGGTGGCATGCACCTGTAGTCCCAGCTACTTGGGAGGCTGAGGCAGGAGGATCGCTTGAGCGCAGGAGTTTGAGCCTGCAGTGAGCTATGATGACGCCACCGCACTCTAGCCCGGGCAACAGAGCAAGACTAGGTCTCAAAACAAAACAAGAAAGACTATATTGTATATTTGAAATTTACTTAGAGTAGATCTTAAATGTTCTCACCACACAGACACACACAAACACACATACAGAGATAACTGAGTGAGGTGGTGGATGTGTTAATTAGCTCGTGGTAATCTTTTTACGATATATGCATGCATCAAATCATCACATTATGCCCCTTAAATACATAGCATTTTTATTTGTCAGGCATACCTCAATAAAGCTGAAAAAAGAAACAAAAGTCACAGAGGCAGGATTAGACCCCAAGCAGCCTGTACTGTGGAGTGTGAGAAGGGGCCAGACGCGAGCCAGCACCATGGAACACATTTGCTCAGATGCCTTGAGCTGCTTTAATCACTGGAGCAGCAGGAAACGCCTGGGTTCCAGAAACTTCCCTGCTCTTCCCCATCCCCGAGTTCAGGGTGCTAGGAGCCTTGTATTTTACCTTTACTTCAAGAATGGGCAAGGTCTCCTTGAAGGCTCAACAGGACTGGCTGTACACTGTGGGACGGTCCAGTGGGACCTGCTACACCTTGGGGCACATTCCAGAAATAACTCCTCTCCTCCCCTCTCAAGGGCAGCCATGCCCAGCAGGCCATGGTCCCTTTCTTATTTGTATGGCAGGACATGAGATTGTTAGTAGGACAATGTGTCTCACATGTGCATAGCATTTGAGCTCCACTTACATTTCACTCTACAACGTGCAAGCAATGGCAACTCCAAGTATGTCCCAGGCTTCTCCACACCTGCCGCCACCCCCCAGGGGGAATCATGGCAATGGAGAAGTTGGTGATAATGATAACCATGCGTGGCTGCTGGAAATACATTTATTCTTCTTTAAATCTTTTTTTTTTTTTTCCTTTGGAGACAAGGTCTTGCTCTGTCACCCAGGCTGGAGGGCAGTGGCGTCATCGTAGCTCAATGCAGCCTTGAACTCCTAGGCTCAAGCTATCTTCCTGCCTTAGCCTCCCGAGTAGCTTAGAGCATGCCACCATGCCCGAATGATTTTTTTATTTTTTGTAGAGACAGGGTCTTGCTACATTGCTCAGGCTGGTCTTGAACTCCTGGGTTCAAGTGATCCTCCTGCCTCGGTCTCCCAAAGTGCTGGGATTATAGGCATCCAGCACTGTACCCAGCCTATTCTCCTTTAATTCTTACACCCACCTTATGAGGTAGTTAACAGCATCTCCTTTAAACATACGGGAAGCCAAAAAGCCAAGCAACTTGCCCCAAATCACACAGCATGCTAAGTGCCAGAATCCTCAGACACAGTACGCAAGTTGGCCTGAGTCACAAGCCCTGCCCTTAGCTCCCATCAATGCCAAGGCCATGGCCCTGGTTACAGGGGCACTGTAGCTGGGTTGCCCAACCTTAAGTCCCAGCTCCGGCAATTCTTCCTAGAAACTACTGGCCAGAGCCCTCTGCTCCCGGTACAGAGCTCTCTTTCCCTGGCTTGGTCCTCTGACGGTTTGCTGTTTGCCGTTCCACTGTGATCTGCTTGCTCAAAGCTGTGTCCACGGCGCTGAGTGCAGAGCCTGGCTTGACAGATGCAGAAGGAATGAACCAGCGGACGTCCCGACTACATGCTCGGCTCCTGCGGCATGTCCCGTATTCCGTGTGTGCGCCATTTCAGGAAGAACCACATCTTTGTGTCTATGCCCCCAAAGCTCCGTCACATGACGGCTGCTCCAACCCACTGGGTGCGTGAGTCTAACGAGGAAGGTGTCATGGAAAATCCCAGCTCTGCCACCAACAAGCTGCCTGACAGAGGCACACAGCACGGCCTCTCTGAGCCTCAATGCCCAGGGAAGGGGCGGGAACCCCCAGCCTGGGGGCATCTTGGCAGCCCAAGCAGCAGTCTTGCAGCTGTGCCACTCGCTGCTGGAAGCATGCCTGCTGAGGGACGTGGGTCATTCTTAACCAAATGCACTTCCTGTGGTTTGTGAGCAGAGGGGCCGGAGGAACCCATCTTCGCGATGCACCAGCCCACGCCTGCCCAGGGCCCAGTCCAGCTTCCATCTGTATGCTACCCACGTCCAACTCTGGTCAACAGCTGCTAAATGCAGGTGACTTAACCCTCAGTCTCTGCCTCCTGGCCACCAAATCAGAAATGGCGGCACTCCCTCCCCACCTCCCGCTCCAAGGTGGCAACTACTGCTACAGCATTCGCCAGGGCTAGGCCCAACTTGTTTATCCCTCACATCCGCTCAGAGAGAGGTACAGTTATTTTTCCCCTTTTGCAAAAAAATAAAGAGGCAAACAAGAGTCAATTACTTGCCTGAGGTCATGAGTAAAGCTTAACTGGCTCCCGAGGAGACAGACAACAAACCGCAAGACAGAACCTTACGTGGGGAACCCTATCCTGCTGTCATCAGAATGGTGAGTTCAAAAAATGTAAGGCCACGGAAAAGACCTTCCACAGACCTTAATAAAGACAGATTTTCCAATATAATGCTAAAGTGGAAAAGTCAAAAAGACAATGTGATCTCATTTTTTTTGAAAGAAAAAATATATATATATAAGAAGAAAGAAAAGAAACACTCGTGGTGGTCAATTCTAGACAGTGAAAAATTTTTTTTGGAGACAGAGTCTTGCCCTGTTGCCTGGGCGCGAGTGCCGTGGCGTCAGCGTAGCTCACAGCAACCTCAAACTCCTGGACTCAAGTGATCCTCCTGCCTCAGCCTCTCAAGAAGCTGGGACTACAGGCGCGTGCCACCACGCCTGGCTTATTTTTTCTATTTTTAGTAGAGATGGGGTCTCGCTCTTGCTCAGGCTGGTCTTGAACTCCTGACCTCAAGCCATCCTCCCACCTCCGGCCTCCCAGAGTGCTAGGATTACAGGCATGAACCACCGTGCCTGGCCTAGATAGTGAAATTATGGATGGTTTTTATTTCCTTTGGAAGGGGATATCTGCGTTTCTTTAATTTTCTTCAACAAAGATTTAATTCTTTTATAATAAAATCCTAAAAATAACTTTTTGTTTTATATATAAAAGCCAAAGCAGGAGAAGAAACTGTTATATGAACTGCAGGAATTGTGAATGTATAAAATTAATGGTCAATTCTTTAATTCTATCTTTTTTTTTTTATTTCAGAGTATTATGGGGGTACGAACGCTTTGGTTATATAAATTGCCTTTGCACCGCCCAAGAAGCGTGAATTATATCTTCTTTAAAAACTAGAAGTAAAATATAAAAATTTAAAATCATTAAATGTTGAATTTAAGAAAAACACTCCCCCCACACACACACACACAAAAGGATATAACCACACAATAGAGACGCAAGACAGCATGGAGCCTGGAAGGAAGGCTCTAGACCATGGGGGTGGGGCTGGCCTGAGGCCTCTGTTTCCCGGAGGACCTCGGGAGGTGTGTAGCTGCCCACCCCCTGCTCCCAGAAGATGGCACCTGCCCAGGCACACGACCACACAGGAGCTGCCCCGTGGACTCTGATCCTGCATCCTGGTCCCAGTCCTTGCCTTTTGAGCTACGTCTCACAACACAAGAGGCCATGTGTAGTGTCAGGGACACATAGTCGTAACTCCAACAAGTATGAAATTCACATGTCAGCCTCTTCTCTTCCCGGTAGACTCTAAGCTCTAAGAGAGTAGAGACGGTCCACCCTTGGCATCCAACACAGGCCCTGGCACGGACTGACTCATTAGTATTTCCTGAATAAATGAACAAGCGAAGGGAAGAATGTGTGATCGATTAGGTGAATGAGTAAATGGATGAATGAGTGAATTCTGGTCCAGAACAAGTTGAGTGGCTGGACTTGCCCAAAGGGCAGGCTTACTCAGCTGCCAGAGTCCACTGAAGAGCTAGCCAAGTGGCCTTTAGCCCTGTCACTGTGAGCCGTAACCTCACAGGGCCACGAAGCCTAGATCTATCCCCAGCACCAGCTGGCGCTGACCACACGTGTGGGTCTGGGGGACAATGGTCATGTTATAAGAGGGAGAGAAGGAGAAAAGATAACCATTACTCAGGTTGTTACTAGGAGAGATTAATCCAAGCCAGAAAATGCCCCAAGCTGCCCACTGGCCTTTTTCTAGAACTTAAACTCCTGGGGCTACAAGAACTTTCTCCCAGGGCAGCGGCATCCAGGCAAGTCCAAGGCCTCCACGTTGGTCCATGTCATTCCAGCTGTGACCAATGGGTCCCTCTGACCGGGCCTCCCTTCCTCCTCCCGGCCTAGACATGCTGCTTTTGCCCTGCCCAGGGCCCAGCTATTCCAATTCTGGAAACCTTCTTCTTATTAAGCAATCCAATTAGCCCCACTGACCTCCGCTCCCTGCAGCTCTCCAAGCAGCCAGGCGGTAAATCGCAGATCCGAGAGTGGAAATTGACTTTGTGTCGACAGTGGCCGTGGACGCTGACACCATTAGGAGAGCCAGTGAGGAAGCCCTCATCCATTAGGACAACCCGCAGGACTACGCTGAATTCACGAAGGCCTCCATTCTGCAACTTACAGAAGCCTGGTGGATTTTACTCATTTCAAATAAATACTGTAGTTCAAGCGATGGCCTAAAATGCATTTATCCACTCACCTCACCCGGGCTGACTTGGCCAACCCCTAGGGCAGGGCCCGCATGCCAATTTATATCAAGTACATCGCATGCTCTGAAAATAACACTCAATACACCAGGTTTCTTTATGTAGCCTCCCCTTGGGTTCCGTTTTCACAAGTCATTTGTATATTTTGTGCAGAATGACAAGCTCAGTGGCTCAAGGCCTTTGCCCTTGTTTTTCCCACTGCCTGGAACACTTTTTCCCCAAAAGGTTGCTTCCTTTTTGATTTCTCGGGCTTCAGCATGAATATCACCTCAGAAAGGTGTCTGGGCCACCCCTTCTAATGTAACCTGCCTACTCCCATCTCTCTTGTGTATTTATCATCTTACAAGAGGAACTGGTCTTGTTCATTTTCTATGACCCTGTGTCAGCTTCCTGTACTGGGGTCCAGCTCACTGCTGTATCCCCAGGTGCAAGCATCGTGGCTGGCGCACAGAAAATGGGTATTAGATAGGGAGTGGATGAGAAGCAAACTTCCCCTAGCAGAACAATTAATGAGGCAGGGAGACACAGGCCTTAGGGGTCCAGAAGCCAGATCCAGTCTCAGTGGGACGCTGGATGCTGGATGAGTCATGCACCGTGGGGCTACGGCTCAGCCAGGTGAGGCCCCCACCCTTTCCCTGTGGGGGAGGAGGGAGGCAGGCCGAGGCAAGCTTCCTAGGGTGACACAAGAAGAGTATCTCATGGGAAGTGACTTGCAAAATCCACAGGGACAGGAAAAACCCTGACATTCCCTCAGGGAAGCTGTATATCCTGTATCTTCTAGGAGGGGCCCAGTGGAGTCAACATCAGGACCCACAGGTCCCAAGGCCAGGGACATTGTTGCTTTTCTGCTGAATCCCCAACATCTGGACAGATGCTAACACAGAACAGGCACTTCGGTAAGTGTTTTCTAAGTAACTCACTTATTAAGTACCGCCTATGTGCTAAGTACTCTACATACAAAGCCCACTGATTCTTGAAATCAACGCTTTACAGACAGGACTCCTGTTATTACCTTGGAGAGGTGAAGCAATATGCCTACGGCCACACAACCAGCAAAAGGGGGAGAGCAGGGCCTTGAACCCTGACGATTGGGCTGACCTGCCTCCTGCAAAGCCAGGCAGCAATGGCACCATCCACGCTAGACAGGCAGGGCTCCACCGCTCCACGGTCATCCTCTCCACAGCCCTGTGTGCCCCACAGAGAATGCAACCGTGGCCCCAAAAGGTTAAGCACCCCCTGGCCTAGGGTCTACAGCTAAAAACAGCTGGCAGAACTGGGATCCCAACCTAGAATTTTTTTAGCTCTGAAGTGTGGGCTCTCAGAGATTCAGCCACGACACAGAAAGGCTGTCATGAAAGTTGGGATTCTTTACTACACAAATCAGGATGCTCTGGAGGAAAGTGCACATTGCCATGGCTCCTACTAGAGCAAGACACATCAGGATCCGGTTACCTGTCGGGCCGCCTGACACCAGCCCGTCCATTCTCATCTGGGTCTCACTCTGCTACCTGTTTAACCAGATGACAGGGCTCTAAAGTTTTCGGTGTCTGAAATCTTATCACTCATTTGAAACCAAGAAAATATGAATGTGCTATTATGTTGTGACAGCTTTCTACAGTTTATAAAACACTTCTACACTGATTAATCTCATCTATCCAACAACCCTGCCGTTGAACTCACTTTACGGAGCGGGAAACAGTGACGCAGAGAGTTTAAGTGACTTAGTCAAGTGCACGCAGCAGGCAGGTGGCAGAACCAGGAACTGGATCCTGACCCTTGTCCTGTGGACATTCTCCTCCAAACCAGATTGCCAGAGATGAGGGTGGAGCCCCAGGAGGTCCTGGGGTCATGTGAGGGAATGCAGGGAAAAAACAAGCTCACCCACACAAATCAAGAAAAGAATCAACAACTGATAGGCAGTTGATAGGAAACCCAAGCGAGAAGGATTATAAATTAAAACTTCAAAGAGACATCAGACAAACATCAATCAAGTTTAATAATAAGCCATGTTGGTGAAGGTGTGACGAAATAAACATTTCCCATTCATTTCCATGGGAACATAAACTGACACAATTTTGTGAAGGGGGGACGAGGCAAGGTTCATCAACATTTTAAACGCACACACCCCCTAACTGGGCGCCCCCCTCTGAGGCCTTTATCCTATGCGTATAGTCACATGTGCAAAATGACACTTGTACAAAGATGTTCACTGCGGACGAGCAGCAGCACTAAATTAGGAATAACCTAACACCCAACAGAGGACTAGTTAAACAAACTGAAGTATTAATAGATCTTTATATATTGATACAAAATGATCTTTAAGAAATGTTAAGTAGAAAAAGCAAGTTGCACAACAATGTCCTTAGTTTGCTATTATTTGTGCAAAAACTGGGAAGCAGGAAGTTAGACTATTTACATACATGCCGGTGTCTGTATGGTTTCCCTCTGGGAGAACACACTAGAAATTGGTAGGAAGGTGCTCTGGGGATGGAAACGCAAGAATGAGAACACAAGGGATGACTTCCATTTGTAACTTTTATAATTTTTTAAACCAGGATCTATATTACATTTTCAAAACAAATACAAAAGCAAGTTCGTTGTCTCTTCCCCATTGAACCATGGTCCACGTTGAAACAAGTATGAACACTATAGCTCGTCAGGCAGCTGGGTCTTCCCAGGACCCCACCAACCTCTTCCCCTGGGTCTGCTCCAGTTGCAGCTGAATCACAAGGTGGATCAGTTAACACTTGAAACAGCCTGGCTGAGTAAGATTCTAAATCAGGAAGCCTGGTTTTAAATGCCTTCCCTACCAGCAAGGGTGTTTATCTTGCTCTTTACATATTAACAAATGTATATATAGACAGATACAGTTTACAGTGTGTGGACTAAAAGCCAAACCTTGGGTGTGACTAAAGCCTGGGGTATAATGGCCACTGGTCATGTGAAGTACTTGGGGGTGACTGGATATTGTCTAAAGGTGGCATTATCTGAGTTAAAGCAGGTAGCAGATGGGACACTGTGGCTCATACCCATAATGGGAGCTCTCACTTTGGGAGGCTGAGGCAGGAGGATCGCTTGAGGCCAGGAGTTTAAGACCAGCCTGAGCAACATAGCAATACCTCATCTCTACAAAAAATAGAAAAATTAGCTAGGCGTGGTGACATGTGCCTGTAGTCCCATCTACTTGAGAGGCTGAGGCAGGAGGATCACTTGAGCCCAGGAGTTTGAGGTTGCTGTGAGCTATGACTGCACCACTGTACTCTAGCCCAGGCAACAGAGCAAGACCCTGTCTCAAAAAAAAAAACAAAAACCCAAAACCCAACAAAACAAAAGGGAAAAAAAACAAGAAAGAAAAGACAAGACAAAAAACAAAAACAGGCAGCAATCGCAGCTGGGGTGGGCGCAAGCTGAAGTAGTAACACAGCCTTACGTCTGTTTATGACTCTACAACTTGCAATTAGCTTTCAGAACTCTTATAAATGTGTTCTCACAGCAATGCAGGGATTGCTCCCATTTTATGAAGGAGGAGATAATTAAACTATGACTCCAGTCTAGATTCTTTCCCTCTCAAGGTCATGGGCAGAAATCAGCCCATAAATGAGGGCTGGGAGGCAGGAAAAGTGTACCCAAGGAGGGAAGTTTGGCTACAGGTGGAATCTACAATGTTACCTTTTTTTCTTAAGTACTGCTCATGACTGGTTATTTCTGGGTGCTGGGATTTCTTTTATTTTCTTTCGCCTATTTGCATTCTCTCAAATTTCAGTAAATTAACACCTACCACTTTTGTAACAAGAAAAAAATACAATTTAGATAAGAAGAAAAGAGACAATCATATATTCAATTGAAAGGTATTTAAACACATCGAACTGCTATGAGTGGCTGTTTCCTGAGCAGAAGAGATGGCAGGCTGGGTGTAACCTCACTTTCTCTGACAAATTAGTCCCTAACACTGGAAATTTTTAATATATCATATTAAAAGTGGTTTTAATATGAAGAATTAATTGTATTAAATGTACATATATTTTATATGTGTTAAATGAAACAAAATATAAAATGAAAAAGGAATCTAAGGCAATAAGTTATTTCTCTAAAATACCGTGGGATTAATGATAAATTATGGCACAGGTAAATGTCTGCGTTACAGAAATGTACCGCTTTTACATTCACTTGTTCTGTAAGGCTCAGAGCACAGCATCCCCCGGTTGTAGACGGATCCTGTCTTCCAGGCTGAAGCAGGGCCAGGCTATCTGCACAGGCACCCACCGTGTGCACTTGGACCTGCCCATCAGTCCCACGCTCACCTAATCTACCCGGCTACAAAATCCAGCAGCTGGTGCAGGCCAGAGAGAGTCGGGTGGCCCCGGTGTTGAATTGCCTGTTGGCCACATGGTACCGTAAGTGTGGTAGCTCTTTTTCCACTTGATGTGAACTTTCTTTAAATAATTACAGACCTCACGGCTGAGACAGCAGCAGCTCCATAAGCAGCTCTGTGTGAAAGACACAGGGGACAGGGCTCACGAATGGCCATCCAGAGCCTCAAAGAGCAACCACGGCCAAGTCTGCGGACCCCCGGTGTGTCTGAGTACCCATGGACACCTTCCCTCCCCATGAACATTTGTTTTAAAAACTAAAACAGAGGAGAGACTTAAAAGGCAGTTAGTTTTATAGATTAAAAAAGAATTCAAGATGTAGAAAATAGTACTATGGAAAAAAGGAAGAAATAATTTTAGATATAATCTGTTAGCAGAGGACTTTGTATGACTTGCTCCTTTAAACAAAAAAAAATCTGGCCCAAAGTTCCCAATTTTCACCCAATCTTTCCACCCCCATGAATGACTTATCCAATGTTCCGTGATTCACTAGGGAGGTTGGAAATCGGGGATTCTCTTGCATGGAGTTCCTCCTCTGCCTTCTCCTCCTTCCAAACCCACTCGTTTAAGGCACATGATCCCATGACACATTTCTTCCAACTTGCAGTTAGTTCAGAGAGAAGTCAGCACCTGTCACCAGGAAAGGGGACACAACCTGGGGAGTTAAGAACCTGCAGCTGACTTTGCCCACTGGGTGCAGGGAAAGTACATCACCCAGCCGAGATGTGACTGTTCCCTTGTTCCATCTGTCTCCAGAAACTAATCTTCTCCCCCTCTACACAGTACCTGGTGGCTCTGCTCCAAGCAGAATTTACCAAAGCAGAACAGCCCCCACAATTCATAATCCTCAGTTTAGGACACTCTAATAAAACAGCTCCAGTACAGAAAGATAATGAGTCACAGGATGGCAGAGATGGGAGAGATTGGGAAACTCAGGTCCCAGAGAGGGGGCAAGACTTATTTAAGGTCACACAGCAAACAGGGATAGCCCTAGCCTCGCTCCAGACTCCAGGTACAATATTCTCACCATGACAATCTAATCTCCAGTGTAGCCGCAAAATTCTTGAAACAAGATTTTCTCTTTCCTAACTCTAAATTAAAGAGAAATCAATGGAAGTTACACTTTTCTGGGGGCGTTTCACGATTGCAACTGTTACGAAATCACACAAGGATATTGCAACTCCAAAAAGACTGGAGATCATTGCTCCAAGGAGAATTAAGACAATCTGGGGAATTCAGTCTAGACGAGACACAGACATGAATGGCTGGAGGGCCCCTTTCAGAAACCGTCCCTTCTCGACCAGGCAGACTTGAGGGGCCACAAGTCCTGCATTCCTGTCGAGTTCCCGCAACAGTGACCTTATTGGGCAAGGCACTGCAACATCCCTGGGCCTTGGGTTCTTCATCTGTAAAACAGAAATGAAAATCCTCGGGAGGATGTGAATTATGGACGTGAAAATGCTGTGTGAATTTCACAGTGATTGCTAAAAGCTACGACAGTAAATAGGAGTAATAACAATTATTATAATTGCAAGAAGTATCATCATCGTCATTAAATTTATTGACGGTTACTCAATAAAGCAACTAAACTTCTCCCTCTCCCTTGGGTACCTGGTGGATCCATGGGGTCTGGCCCCACTGATTCCTGCTCTACTGTGCGGGGGACTTCGGTCAGGACTAGATGAGAAGTTGTGCCCCAGCCTTTGTGTCAATCCTTGTGCCTCCCACTCCACGCCCATGGCCTGGGGATGAGCTGTACAGGCCACGGGGTACTACCACTCATTCCACACTGCCTGTGAGGCTCCAGGAAAAACTAGTCACTCTTAATGTCACCCTCCTTCTGAAACCTTCCCGAGACCTCTCCATTCTCCGGAGCAGCCCCCCGCTAGCTTCTCAGGCTGGAAATCTTGCTGTTCCTACTTGTGATGCTTCCAGACACTTCATTCATCCTGTCTGTTCTTCACCCTTGTGGGTAGTCCCGTCAGCTCAGAACCCCCCACCAGTCACTTGCCGCTCACCCACCAGCCACACCACATGCCGGCCTTCCCCACAGCCTGGTCCCTCTCCCGGAGGCCCTTCCCACCATGTTGGTCAGCCCCTGCTCATCCTTCAATACCCTTTCTGCTACAAAAGCTGTCTGGACACTCTCTGTACCGGGCACCCTCCACGGCCATCTGCAGATCTGTTCTTCCAGGGCAGGGAGCAGGGCTTGCTCAAATCTGCAACCCAGCTTCCCGCACAGAGGGAGTGATTGCTGCATGGACAGAAAAAGGAAGAGGTATCAAATGATAATCCACAGTTCTGTTACTCATGGGCCCACTAGTTTTCTCCACCAAGCTGTCATCAAACCATCTGGTCATGGGCAATGGTTATTAGTGATAATAACAACACCCAGACACTACACTAAGCTCTTCAGACGTTGTATCTTCTCATCTTTTCAACTACCCATTGAGATACATATTATTACCCCATTTCACAGGTGAGGACACTGAGGCCCAGACAGAATAAATAACATGCCCTGAGTCACTCAGCCGCTAAATGACAGACCCAGACTCAGAGCTTTGTTCTTAACCACGGTTCTAGTCTGCCTCCCAATGCCCTCAAAACCCAGACCCTGGGCTGTGCACGTCACCTGGAACTAGCTGATACTGCTCCTCCCCTGGTTGTCTCGTAACTAGATCACTGAAAATTTACTGACAGGTCATCTGAGCGAAGGAGGTGAATTCTGGGGTGGGTTCTAAGCCCCCTCTCATCCCTCTCCTGCTTGTCTCCTCACCCCTCCTTGAGCCTACCCTGCTCTCCCCAAGACTTGCTCCACTACTCTGGGCCTACTGTGACAAAGCAGCCTCAACCCACTCTCCTCTGTGTTTGTCTGCTGCAGTGCCTGGCCCAAGGCCCACCACCACTACCCCTGGGCAGGAGGGGCCGCAGGCTCAGGAGAGATTGCCACATTCCTGCTGGGGGCTGGACCAGAAAGTGCAAGCCGGGCAGCCACTCCTTCAGCTACTAGGACAAAGAGCAAGGGCGGGAGAAGGCTGGAGGCCCTGGAGCACTGCAGAGCAGGTAGCTGGTGCCCACTCCCACGGGACAGGGAGGAGCTGTTGCCCAACCCCGGGGAGAAAGTGGTGTGAGGTCACTGGGGCACTGGGGCATGACTTCTTGGGGTGAGGCCCTGGTCATGTCTGCCTGCCGGGCCCTGGGGGCCTCCGTGTGGCTTGGTCAGCAAAGGAGCTATCTCCCCCAGCCCCAGCACTCACCCCCTGGGCCTCAGGTCCCTCAGGAGAAGATACCACTTCTCTCCTGGGGTTGCTGGGAGAGTTAGTGAGCTCAGTGCAGTGGTCAGGAAAGTTTAAGGGCTTGGCCTATTTATTCATTCATTCATTCAAGAAACATCCAGTGATGCAAAAGAAGTTGGACTCTTACCTAACACTATGTATAAAAATTAACTCAAAATAGATCAAAGACCTTAATGTAAAGGGGTGGGGAACCTGCAGGCTCAAGGCCACAAGTGGCCCTCCCAGTCCCTGAGTGCGGCCCCTTCACCAAATCCAAACTTCACAAAACAAAGCTATTTCTTAAAAGGATTTGTTCTGTAAAATTTGGATTCAGTCAAAAGGCCACGCTCGAGGATCCAGAAGGCCGCATGTGGGGCAAAAGCTTCATGACACTGGATTTGACAATGATTTCTTAGATACGACAGCAAAGACACAGCAACGAAAGAAACAATGGGACTACACGAAATTTTAAAACTTTGTGATTCAAAAGATACTATCAACAGAATGAGAGACAGTATTGCAAATCATGTATCTGACAAGGCAGTTAATATCCAAAACACACAGAGAACTCCTAAAACTCAACAATAAAAATCCAAACCACCCAATTTAAAAAAATAGGCAAGTAACTTGAATAGACATTTCTCCAAAGAAGATATACAAATGGCCAGTAAGCACATGAAAAGATGCTCAGTTAGGGAAACGCAAATCATAACTACAATGAGATACAACCTCACATCCATTAGGATGGCTACTACCAAGAAAACCAGACAATAATAACCATTGGAGAGGACATGGAGAAAACGGCATCCTGCGTGCTGTTGGCAGGAATATAAAAATGGGAAGGCCACTTTAGAAAACTACATGGCAGTTCCTCAAAAAAATTCAAAATAGAATGACCATATAGATCATCCAGCAATTCCACCTCTGGGCATATACTCAGAAGAACTGAAAGCAGGGTCTCCGAGAGATATCTGTGTGTCCACGCTCTCAGCACCATTGTTCACAACAGCTAAAATGAGGAAGCAACCTGAGTGTCCATCAACAAATGGGTAAGCAAAATGTGCATATACATACAATGAAATATTATGCCACCCTAAAAAGGAATGAAATTCTGACATAGGCTACAGCAGGGATGAGCCTTGATGACATTAAGTGAAATAAGCCAGTGAAAAAAGGACACAGACTACATGAAGACTTAGAGTACTCAAACTCACAGAGCAGAAAGCAGAATGGCGGTTGCCAGGGGCTGGGGCAGGGGGGATGGAACTATTGTTTAAATGGGTCCCAAGTTTCAGTTTTACAAGATGAAGAGTTCTGGAGGTGGATGGATGGTGGTGATGGTCGCACAATATGAATGCATTTAATACCACTGATCTGCACACTTAAAATCGGTAAAGATAGTAAATTTTATGTTATGTGTATTTTGCCACAATAAAAAAATTGGGGAAAAAAGAAAAACCAGAAAAGGAAATAGTCAACGCGTTCCAGCACGCACCAGGCCCTACTCCAGGTCCTATAGACACGGTGGGAATCGGTCAGGCAACGTCTAGTCCTTGTGGAGCTTCCATTCCCAGAGTGGTGACAGGCGACAACGAGGTACCAATTAATAAGCAAAAGCATCCGGGAGTGGTACCTGCCTTAAGAAAGAGAACAGGGTAGGGGGACAGACAGCAGGCAGGGCAGGAGGGCCTTTCCGAGGAGATGACACCCGAGGGGATCTCAAGGGGTGAGGGAAGAGCATGCCCGGCAGGGGGAACAGCAAGGGCAAAGGCTCTCACTGCACCAACTCAGAGACTACTTCTGTTATCACTCGCGCCACAGCCCGCCCACGTGGGAGAAGCAGCGCACATAGCTGGGAGGGCAGTGAACTGAGCATCAGAAGTAGATTCTAGTCCTGTTGCTACCCCTCAACTGCTGCATGGCCTGGGACCATGACCAGCACCCTCTGATCTTTAAGGGTCCTGCTAAATCAAATGATCATCGGTCCGGGGTCTGCAGGTGACATGCATCCTCTCGGGTCCCCCTCTCCCCTCTCTTCCAACCCGCTCACCTCTGAAAGCAATGCCGACGCCCCACCTTAGAGGAGCTGTCCCACACGGGGATGTGTGGCTGAGGGCCACGGAGGACAGATACAGGGATAAAGACAAACATTCAAAAACCGATTAGCTGCAGGATCCTATCAAATCACGCTCTGGCCTCCATGTGCCCACCTCTGACGTGGGAACACGCCCCTCCTTTTGCCTGTGACGCGAGACTGGGGTGAAGATCAAATGGAAATACCAGATAAAGAAGCCACCCTGCTCTACCCAGGCATTAATTATAAAGCTGCCTTCCATCCGTTCTTTGGTCATTCGTCCGCTAAATGCTACCCTGTGCTTGGAACTGAGGCAGGAAAGACAGAGAGGGAAGGGAACCAACAGTTAATAACAGACGCTCTACAAACAGCATCTGATTTTTCAGTACCAAAGCAGAGGTGTCAACAGAGGAAGTTTTTCAAAAACGTAGAAGCTTAAGGGCCTACTCTCACAAATTCTCACTCAATAGGTCTGGGGCAGCCCCAAACGTGTAATGATTTTTTTAGAACTACACTGTTGATTCTGATGTGCACTCATGGCCGAGACCACTAATTAGTTCTACCAAGCCTGGGAGGTAAGTCCTGTTATCACTCCCATTTGGGAGCTGGCTAACTAGAGCACAAGGCAGCTATCTAACTCCTTAGATCACACAACTAAAAAGTCACAAAGCTAAGATTTGAACCAGGTAGTTTCACTCTGAAGCCCAGGCTCTCATCAATCACTAAGTACACTGTTTCTGAGGCCAGCCAGCATTTGCCTAACCCCATGCTCTTTGTGCAGCCTTGGAGATGGGAAAGACAATACCTCATTTTTTCAGACCGAATTAACTTTCAAAGAAAGTTTTATAGCTAGACTAATGCCTTATTCATCTGGCATCATCAAGGAATAATGTGTGCTCACAATGAGCAAAGTTTATAAATAACTTGGAATGCCAAAACTTTTTCCGGCTTTTGAGAGACTTCCTACGTTTAATACCGAAATGGACTTCACACTTTCATGCTTCCTCAAAGAGAGAACAGGGAACAGAATATACCTTTCCTCGGGGATGACACGCTGTCTTCACCACCCATTAGCTTTGCACGTTCACGCAGTCACGTATTCAGGAGCGAGAGGGGTGTGCAGGACCCCCCTGGCCCTTCACTTAATGGCCCCCAGCTGCCTTCAGTGCTGATGTCCATGTCTGCCTCTGGTACAGCCTCACCTCTCACCCCACACAGGCACACACGAACAGTAACAGAGCTGATTTGCAGCTTCTAATGTCATGAGGCCTGGACGTGACCACCCAGCTTATAAGAACTGTGTGCAAACTAAGAGCAAATTGGCCCTAAGTGGGAGGGGTGACCAGTAGAACATATGAGGGGATTCTGAGCAAGGAAGATGAATACAGCATGGAGTTAATCCTCTTGGGCTGGACACTGTGGTCACAGGTCCCCAAGTCCTCTATTTGTTCCCCTTTCTTCCCCGAGTGAAGGTCAGGCTGCTAGTCCCTCTGGAATGTGTGGTTGGGCAATGGCATGAAGCCAGTACAAGTTGCCGGTTTTAGTCTCCCTGGAAGATGTGGGGACATTTGACCAGAAACCTCTCTACAGACACCAAGACTCCTGAAGCTCTGAGCCCCTTCCCCAGTTGGGCCAGAGCAATGCCCTGTAACACACTGGATTCCTAACAGTGACTTAACCTTCCACAAAGACCTGCGCACTGGAGGTATATTCCGATCGGGGGTTCTGGTGGCTCCACAAGTGTTTACCTTTGATTCCTTTGTGTGCAAGGCTTATCTTGGTGACAAGGGCAGTGGGCTCCTGGTGGGGACTGACACAATACCCCTGTACTCACCTCACCCACACATCCAAGCACAGCACCCAGCACAGAGAAGGGCCTCTGGGCCAGGCAAATGTCAGAAGAATTTTCTGAACAATCAAACAGCATTTGTTCACTCATTCATTCAGTCACTCAACAAGCGTTGATTGGGGGCCTACAGTGCCAGGGAGTGATAAGTCACTGGGGGATTTGATGGTGAACCGGCTTGACGAGGTCCCTTTCCTTGGGGAGCTCTAGGCCTGACTGGGCAGAGAAGAGAGAACAGTATTGAGTAAACACATAAACTAAGGTTTTAATAGGTTGAGGCTACAGTTTTGCATTTAACCAGACTCCAGGGAAGGCCAGGGGAGGAGACAGAACTGGCATGCAGTGGGCCCTGAATAAATGGATGTCCTCCCCATACAAATCCTCCTCTGCACCCCCACCTCGGCTGGGAGGGCACCCCCCGGAGCCCCCTGCACTCTGCGTCTTCTCTCCCATATCCAGCAACTTCCACCAACCCCACTGATGAGGCTGGGCGCAGGCCCTACTGCCCACCCGGGCTGCACCGCAGACATCTGTCACCCCACTCCAGTCCTTTCTCTGTGCTCAGCCAGACTAGACACACTGCAGGGGGCAGCACCATGTGCTCTGAAGCCAGGCAGACCTAGGTTCAAATCCCAGCCCTGCCACTTCCTACCCAGGGGACTTGGGGAGAGTCACTGAACTTCTCTAAGTCTCGGTTTTCTCATGTGTCATAGTACCAACCTCATTGAGTAGCTGAGGACTAAAAAGATAATGCACCTGAAGGTCCTAGCTTGGTATCTGGTACGTACCAAGCAGTGTCTCAGTGTTGGCTATTGTATATGATGACTGTTATTAATAATAACAATGATGACAGTGAAATCCTTTGCTGACTCCCCACTGCCTGTCAAGTCCAAGGCCATCACCTGGACATTCCAAGCTCTCCTCCTTAGCCCGTTTCCCCAGTCTGTCACCTGGGTGACAGGGCATGGAAGGAAGAAAGGGGACACAAGGCATCTGTAACAGACTGTGGGATCGCAGCACAAAAAGGGGGCAGTTCTGCGAGGGGGGTGAGAGGAGAGAGCACCTGGGCTGGGCCTTGAAGGATGCAGCTGGAGATGAGGAGGGGTGAGGAGGAGGAACAGACACCGCGTGGTGACCACCGCATCACCACCTGGTGGAGGGGAGGGACTTCAGACCAGCAGGAGCACCGCGACTCTGGATCAGCCTAGTGCCACCCAGCTGTAAAATGGGGATACCAGTGGGGATCGCTTCATGGGGTTCCTCTGAGGTTAAATGTGATTATATGTGAAGAACGTAGCACAGGGCCTAGCAGAGTAATTTCCTGAAAGGGCTAGTGGTTGTTAACTGTTATCAGCATCATCATCATCATTACTGTTAAAAGACATGGTAGCAGACGAGGCCATACGGGGAAGCCCTAACACCAGGGTTCATGTTCAGAATATTACATGGTT
This sequence comes from Indri indri, assembly GCA_004363605.1. Classification (NCBI taxonomy): domain Eukaryota; kingdom Metazoa; phylum Chordata; class Mammalia; order Primates; family Indriidae; genus Indri; species Indri indri. The sequence continues at coordinate 17,755 of RJWJ010016057.1, forward strand.
CTGCTCTTGCAGCAGTGGGAACAGTGAGGCATGGCCACGTACACAGGTGTCAATCAACAGAGGTACTGTCGGATGGATGGGCAGGTGAGGCCTTGAATGCCATACCCAAGAGCCTGCTTCTGCAGGTCCTGCAGGTGTTTTGGGCAGGGGCTGCCGTGGTCTGGGATCACCAGCAGCACGAAAGCCAGGTCGCCTTCAGTGCCAAGGAGCTAGGGGCAGGGCCTTCCCCAATGTTCCAGGTAACACATTTCCCCTACGAGGAGCCTGAGACCAGAAATAAAGGCGTGAGCAGCCACGTTGCCAAGGCTGTTTGCCATGGCAACATCAGGGAGCAACTCGTGGGCCGGCTGCTGCAACTGCTCAGGGCCTGGCTGGTTTCTAACGTCTTCTCGTTCTCCCTCTGCTAAATGACTGTGTTCTGCCAGGCAATCACAAGGAAAAAACACGGCTGCAGAGCTATCAGGGAGCATCCATCTCAGCCAAGCAGGGCTCGCCCGGCTGAGTTCCCAGACAGTGGATCCCAGACAGTTGAGGCCCTGCTACACACAGCCAGCCCTGGCCGAGCAGTCGGCAGCCGAGGGTCCTGTCCTGCCTCTGCTGAGTGACTTGCAGGCATCCCCTGGGCTGCTCCCAGTCGGTTTCCTCACTTCAAGGTAAGGGTATTGGCATAATGGTCTCTGAGGCCCTCCCAACTCTGGGAAAGCTCAAGTTGACATTTACATTTTACATTATAGTCATTGTCATCACCACAATAATGACGACCATTTATTGAGTGCTTGCTGTATGTCAAGCAAAATGCTGCAAGCCTTATTTATCCTCTACAGTTATACTATGATTATCCCCAATTTTGTAACTGGGGTCAGAGACATTAAGATACTTGCTCAAGGTCACACAGCTAGTAAGTTGTAGAGCCCTGATTTGAATCTTAGGTGGTTAAACTCCAAAGCCCAGAACTCTTAACCACAATCTGGTATTTCTTCTCCTCTCTTCAAGTGGCATCCAACTGGATTTGGTTTCCTAAGTCAGTACTGCAACACTTGCTAAGGCTGGATGGGATTCCTCTTCCACTCCCCAAGTACAGGGGGAAGGAAAACAAAATACTCCGAAAGAAGAAGCTCAGGGCCTCAGCAGGCTCAAGGACCGAGAGCTCAGGAAAGACGAATAGTATGGTGTGTGTTATATTTGTCTCTTTTAATATTAACGAGGCTACTATAATACTAACTGAGCATTTCTAAACACTTTACAGGCATTGCCTCAATTAGTCTTTACTAAAACCATTTAAAGTATGTGCTACTATCAGCCCAACTTCCTAGATGAAAAACCCAAGGCACAAACAAATTCTCTGCCAAGGGCACAGGGCTTGTCCCAGGCAAAGCCCAGTCCTAGAATTCAAAGCTCTCTCAGCCACCTAAACAAACAATTAGGGCAAATGTTTGTTTTCTTACCTAAAACACCAAGCAGCAATTACAGGTCTTGGGGGATAATTAATCAATGACTTTCTCCTCCCATTTGTAAAAGTCTCTCTGGTCTCCTGCTCTAGATTCGGGTGGCAACTCCAGCTGCCACCATGAGCCTGTAGCCACTGTGCCAAGCCCAGCTGTGTGACCTCAGTCCAGGGCCCTCCTCTCTGAGTTCTGTGGACACAGGCTGCCGACCCCTCAGCCCCGTGTCCCTCACTGGGTCATCCTGAGCATCTAACGAGGAATCCAATAGGCAACAGCAAGGGGTGCAGGTGGGGCCTTTGGCATTTAGGAAGAAAATGCAGCCTGTCCAGGGGTGATGGTGGACCTTGCCCAGGGCCCCACAGCCACCCGAAGCCCAGCCACCCTGGGCAACGGTGACTCTCAGAGGAAAACCCACCTTTTCCCTCTCCCAGAGCCAAGCCCTGACACTGGAAAAAAACTTGTAGGGGAGCCCGGGGCCTGGGCCTCCTCCAGCTATGTGGCTTCTCCTCCTGCTCCTCCGTGTCACCTCTTCTGGAAAAGGCAAGGTGGACCTGATGCTCTCCAAGGGCTCTTCCAAGCCTGGCAGGAGAGGGAGCTGCTCACATCCAAGGTTCAAATCCCAGGTCAGCCACTCACTAGGTGCGAGACCCTGAGCCACTGCCTAACCTCCTGCACCTCAATTTTATCACTTACAAAATGGGGAAAACTGAACCAACCTCACAGGGTTGTTATAGAAACCCACACAATAGTACTCCTAAGTCTCTTCGCAGATACACACTGAAATACTCAGCCACGAAACGATGTATTGCGCAGGTAGATGGAACTAGAATGGCCACAGGTCGGTCACAGTGGAAACTGGGTGACAGGGGCGTGGAGGTTCACTGTACTGTTCTCACCACTGTCTACATTCCATAGTAAAATGTTTAAAATACAAAGTTCTTTTCAGAGAACCTGACACCTAAACATAAAAAATTCTCTTGTTCAAAAACTTTTCTACTTAATGGGTAACCACGTGCTAGTCCAGGATAAAAACAATGCTTTCTTGTCCCCCCAGAGCTTTCGATCCAGTCGTAGGGGTACGAGCACACACTGATACCACGAGGTAGTTAGTGGCACACGCCACGAGGGTGGTAGAGGCAGAACAGGTAGCTTCCAGGGCTTTCCAGAGAGAACAGGCTTTCGAGCAGGGGCTTGAAGTCCTGGTAGGCTACGAATACATTAAAACGGCAGGGATGGAGGTAGGGAGAGAACATTCCCATTCATTCCATGAGCACTTATTAGTCCATCCCTCCTCAGGAACACGTGGACTGAGGATATAAAACGAGCAGCCGTGTCTGCCCTGAGAGGCTCACAGTCCAGCATATCCATTCACTCTTGAGGATTTATTAAATGTCTATGTTCCAGGCACACATCTGTTCATTGTGGGGGGAAATGGTGAATGAAACAGACAAAAATCCTTGCCCTTGTGGAGTTTAACATTGAGGAGTGATTCCCTAACTAACACTTAATGTGATCTCTCTGAGAAGAGATTTATCTACGATTTTGTGCTTATCATATGCCAAGCCTGTGTTACGTGCTTTAAATCCACGCTGTCGTCGTTAGATTTTGATTGACTCTTCACGAGAATCTTATATGGGCAGTACCGTTTGTCACTGTTTTCCCACATGCGGAAATGGAAGCTCAGATAGGTTATGTGACCCGCCAGAGGCCTCAGCCGGGAAACCAGAACCAAGACTCAAAGCCAGTGAGGGGATTCCAGAGTGAGTCCTCGGCCAGCCCTGCACACTCCACACAGGGGACGGAGCAGCTGGCCTGCAGTGGAGAGAAGGCGTCACCAATGATGGAGCTGAAGACAGGGGACACCGAAAAGAACAGCAGGAGCCCAGGCCCAAGGAGGAAAATTCAGGGCATATTCTGGGGCAGGCCAGGACCCCAAAGGGATTGTCTGCTTTAGACAACTCAGGATAAAGTCAGGGGCTGAACTCTCCAACTTCCTTGGACATCAGGTTATAGTTTAGTCTTTAATTTAAAAGTACTGGGGAGCTGAGGTGTCAAGCTATGAAAAGACGTGGAGGGAACTTAAATACACATTACTAAGTAAAAAAAAAAAGCCAATCTGAAGAGGCTACATACTGTATTCCAACTACATGACATTCCATAAAAGGCAAAACCATCGAGTCCGTAAAAAGAGCAGTGGTTTCCAGGAGTAGGAGGAGGGAGAAATGCATAGGCGGAGCAGAGGGTTTTTCGGGCAGTGAAACCACTCCGCATGACACACAGTGGGGGATACACGTCATCACACATTTGTTTAAACCCGCAGGATGCACAACACCAGGAGAGAACCCTAATATAAATATGGACGCTGGGTGATGGTGGAGTGTCAACGTAGGTTCATCAATGGTAACAAATATCTCTCTGGTGGGGAATATGGATAATGGGGGAGGCTGTGCATGTTGGGCACACGGGCATATGGGAAATATCTGTACCTTCCTCTCAGTTGTGCTGTGAACTCAAAGCTGCTCTAAAAAAATAAAGTATCTTAAGAAAAAGTATTGAGGAGGCATGGGAGATGTTTGAGCGAGGGGGTGACATCAGACATGCACTGTAAAAGGACTGATCTACCAACAGGGCCAAGGACAAACGGGAGAAGACAAAGCCTGGTACGGCAAAGATCTGTTTGGCAGTAACTGCAAGAATCCCGTCGTCAACTGACCAGGCCCCAGGTCGGAAGAAGGGGAGAGGAAGAGGAAGGCGAATGCAATCCAGTTGATTCTGCATCAACGGAGTATGCGTGGGACGGATAGGAGGCACTTGACTACCTTGGAGGAGGACAGATAGGAAATGACCCTGCTCATTCTCTTCCAAATGATTTCATTCAGGTTCCCTTCACCCTCACATAACAAGAATTATGCTTCTCTTTTTTATGTAAAAAAAGAAGGCATGCATGAAAATTAGCTTTACACTCAATCCTGTCCTTCTAAGGTGCTTCGAAGAGACAATTTCCAAGTTTTGTGAGCAGCAGGTCAATGTTCATTTTACATACACGGTATTATTTCATTCCCAACCCTGGGAGTTAGGGCCTATTATCCACATTTCAAGGATTGAGACTGAGGCCTAGAGAAGCAACTTGGAGAAACAAAGGGACTCTGCTTCCGTCTAGCATTCTGTAATTCTCTCCATACGATGTGCCTCCATTTGCTCTTGGTGTGCAAGGTATTAAAAAAACAATGATGAACAAAAAAGAGAGCATCCCTGTCTTCAAGGAGCTTGGAGTCAAGCGGTCTGGGAATGTTGCCCACTAATCCTGGATCTTCCGCGTGCTCAAAGGTAATGTGGGTAACGCAGTCGTCAGTAAGTTTTCTGAAACTGTCAGATCTGTACAACTGTAAGATAGCACCTACAGTTTGCAGAATCTCCGTGAGAATGAAATGGAATAGCGCAAATAAAAGGCTCACAAGAGTGCGTGGGAACTAGAGGACACTCAATAAATATCGCTGATGATGACGATGATGAAGGAGATGAGAGCGTGAACACTGCAATGCTCTCGCGATGCACTTCCAGGCCTGAGCCCCCGTTTGCAAGGCTGCTTCTGACTCAGGCCAGTATTCTTTCTACCATTTCAGAGAGAGAAGGAAAAGGGTGACTCACATGGTGGCAGAGTGGCACTTCCCGCTGGCCTGCACCTGCTGGGGGGGGCAGGGCCCCAAGGTAAAGGGGAAATATGAGCCCCCAGGGCCCAGCTGCTCGGCCATCACCTTCCCTGGGTTTCACAGGCATCCCAGTCATTAGCACCAGCCAGGGAGCCCCGGTGAAAGTGGAGCCCAGGTCTCCGGTGAACATGGCCCCTCCTGGGCTCAGGTGAAGAAGTTACTGTCTCTGGTCTCCCAGAGATGAAAAGGTGGACAAATGCACCCAGCAAAGGACAAATGTACCCTGCTCCTACACAGGGCTAGAACTTTGACTTGGAAAAGAAGTTGGCCCTGGCCTCAGGGGCTGTGGAGGCAGCAATATTTCAGACCTAACAAGTGAACACTAGGACTTCAAGCCTTTTTCCCAATTTTCCCTGTGGCAGAATGCTCAGTTCCAGCTTTAGAACAATGAGGGGACAGGATATCAATTGCAAATGGGTCAAGTTCACGAACACCGTATTTCACAGAACAAATGGCCCATGATCATAAGGGAAAAAGTTCAGCATCACAAGTAATCAAAGAAATGCACATTAAACAGTAAGAGTGACAGAATTTATTGATGAACAGACTGGTAAAAATGAATAACAATGAAAATACCAAGAGTTATCTGGATGTGGGAAACCAAGCGGTCCCACACAATGCTGGCGTATAAATTAGCACAATCTTTCTAGAAGGCAATCCAGGAAGGGGTTTTTACCAAACGTCTGCACAGTCCCTTTGACGGAGTAATTTCATTTCTAGGAATGTAAAGGAAAGAAAAAAGATATATACACAAAGATACCCATTTTAGCATTGCTTACAATAGTAAAAAAAAAAAATTGTAAACAACTTACATGAGTAACAATAAAGGATTAATTAAACACATTTTGGTTCAACTGTCAATGAAATAACACATAACCATTAAGATATTACGTAGAACATTTATTGATTGAAAAGATGTTCACGGCATCTTGGTTTGGAGGAGAAAAATCAAGTTACAAAACAGTGATTCCAAGTTATAAATTAGTACATTCAGAATGACTCCATTTTTGCAAAAAAAGACGTGATCTACATGAATAGGAAAGAAAGTTTGAAAATATACATGAAAATTAATAGTGGTTATCTTTGGGTCATATTGCATACTTCTAATTTTTTTCTTTATGCTTGGCAGTATTTTCTAACAATTCTATAATTAAATATTATTAAGTGACAAGGGGTTGGAACAGATGATTTCTAAAGTCCCTGCCAACTCTGACATTTTGGGCATCTATGACCAATGTCCCAAGCGACTTCAAACGGCCCATATTTAGTGTGGGCTTACTTGCGTGGCCTTCAGAGCCTGAGCTTTCGTCCACAGCTGCAGCCCTTTGCATTCCGCTCTCCCCACACTCGCTGCCCAGCTGTCTCCCCTGCCAGCCTGGGAGCTTCTGCTTGGCAGGGCCCAGCTGTACCCTGCCTGTAATCCATGTGCCTAGCCAAGAGCTGAGCACAGGAACAAGGCTCAGCATGCTGACAGGTGCCATGTGGGCACAAAGAGGTAAAAGGTACAACTCAAGCTCTAGAATCTCACTGGACACTGGACTCACACATGAAGCGCTTGGTTGTATAACACAAAGAAAACCAGAAGAGAGAAAGCAGGGCAAGCAAGGCTGCGAGGCTACTAGAGAAGGCCATGCAGGATGGGTGGGCAAGGGCACCCCAGGCAAGGGACAGCCTGAGCAAAGGTGAAACCACACAAAGTCCTTTGGGACATATGACCCAAACCTTTCCAAGACACTTTCAAAATCCTTGTTCTGCTAAATTTCTGTACTTTGGTCCCAGTGGGTAAAAGTTAAGTCTCCTAAACAGAAGTCCTCCTTCTGATCTAAACCCTGGATTAGCCACTGAACACAACGAAAATCTTCTGGACAAAGACAATGAATTACTATTTCATCCACTTTCTCCCAAAGCTCACAAAGGGAGAAATGGAGGAGAGGAGGGTCAGGGAAGGGCAAGGGGAGGAGAGGGGTCACAGGAACAACCAGACGTCTCACATGCAAACACTGCTCACCCCTACCACCAAGCCACTGGATGCTCCTGCCGGCACCGCCAACCCCATTTGACAGATGGAGGAAATGCGGCCGTGAGAGTTAAAATGGCTTGCTGCGGGGTCACCCAGCCAGAGAGCGGGGAAGGTGACTCCACTCAGGCCTTCTGACTCCAAGTCCAGTGCTATTTCGAGGTAACACACAGGACCTGGAGTCAGGAGCCCTGGGTGGCTCTGTCACCCTCTGGCTGCGTGGTCCCGTACAAGCCGCTCACCCCTCACAGCCTCTTTCCTCAACCGTAAAATGAGGCGGCGCACAATGGCCCGCCCAGGTCCTCTTCTGGCTGGGCTCCATGAGCCTTCTAGGGGCGGCTGCAAAGCTCGTCCTATCAATTACATTTCCCAAGTTGGGCTGGCCAAGATCACCAGAAGATCCTCGGCCTGTCACGTGGTTACATAAAAAAAGCAAATGTCCCAGATTAACTTTCATTGCACTGATCCTACTGACATCTGATTGCCCAATTTTCTAGTTTCCTTGGGTGAAATATCCCTGCTGGCTAGGCTAAAGGGGCAAATAATTACTGTTGAGTCCAACACTGAAGATGGAGTTAAAACAGGTAAGGTTTTTCTTGCCATCGGGTCTCTGAACGAGTCTCCGGCTCTTTCAGGCCTCCCTCTCCCGAGTCTTAGTTAAGAGATTTGGGGACGCCCCCAGGCAATTGATCAGGACAATTCAAGGGACAGTATCTTCCCAGGAGCAACTCTGCCCCCCATCCCCGCCCCCGATCCAGTCCCCCTAGCCCCAGGCTGTCGGCTCGGGCGCTACAGAGGCTGGGACCCGCCTTCGGCGCAGACACCGGCGCGGGGCGTGTGACGGAGCCCGGCGACAGCGGCGGGTGCTCCACCGCAGTTTCGTCAGAGGTAAAGGTACGCGCCCGGCGCGCGCACACATATACACCCGCGCGCACAACCCGCTGATCACACTCCCCCCAGACCTCGAGAAGCGCCAGCACACGCCACCAGCCCCATCGGCCTCTACCACAAACCCACCCGAGCGCGCCTGCCACCGACCACGCGGCCCCGCGGCTCCCCGACGCAGCGGCGTTCGCTGGGGGCTAGGGCCGGCCTTCCCCCGCGCGTGGCGGGCTTCCTCTCGGCGACACCCCGCCACGCCGCGCCGTCCCAGCCGCCAGCCCGAAGTCGCCACCCGGAGTCCGCCCGAGATGAACGTCGCGGCTGCTGCCTCCCCTCCAAGTCGCGTTTCACCGCAAGGAGTCAGCTTGCAAGCCTCTCCCCGCCCACCCGGTCCCATGACAGCTGCTGCCGCCCAAAGACTGGCAGATTATTACAAGAAGCAAAGTTTCCCTCTCTCTCCTCCCACCTCCCGCCCCCCCTCGCCTTCCCCCTCCCTTCCAGTGTTATGCAAAACGGGCCGGCACCAGCGCTCCCACTCCAGGTACCAAACCAGCCCCCGGGAGCCGCGCCCGGTTCCGCCCGGCGGCCCCTCTCCGCGCCCAGGCGTGCCCCAGCATCCGGGGTCTCCTCCAAGGTTCCGCCGCATCCCCAGCCTCCCGGTGACCCGCAGCCGGGCGCCCGGAGAAAAAGCCCTAACTCTGGAGCCAAACTTTATGCTTGCAACAGGCATGGGGTGGGGGGAATGGGGGAAGGGGTGGGGGGCGCGCACGCCTTGTGCAGACATTTTCGGTAGCTGTTTGTCCCAGCAGCTCCCCTCTCCCGGTCTCCAAGCCACCGGCTTCCTCGGCGCCCCCACCCCCGCCGCCCGGCACAACAGAACACCCTCTCCTGTCACGCGCGTGTCGCCAGTGGAGCTCCCAGGCTCAGCCTGAGCCCTGGACGCCGCCTCGCATTCCCTTCCCCCTGCATCGAGGAGCGCGCGCCGGGGCCGCGCGCCGCAGGGGGACCCAGGCGCCCCCAGACAGTCCTTCCGCCCCCATCCTGCCCGGCTTTTCCCCCAGGGGGCTCCGCCAGATAGCAAAACCAGGAAGGCGCTATCTCCGCCCGCACGTCCACGTGCCCCGCAGACCCCCAAGCCCTTAGCCGGCAACTGGCAGGAAACTCCGCTCTGCGGGCGCCGGTGGGGACCCGCGGGGGGCCAGCAACAGCACTCGGGGTCCAGAGGCTGGAGGACGAGGGGACTCCGGGGACAGGAGCACGCGCCTGTGCCGGGGCCACAAGTCCACGTGAAAGTACGGCAGCAAGTGCCGGGCGCCGAGGGCGCTCCTCCAACACCCGGCGCCAGTCTGAGGGTCCCCCACACCTTGGCGCGACTCCACCTCCCCAAGGAAGCGTGGTAACCCCCAGCTCTGCCCGCGGGGGGGCGGACTCCAAGCGGCCGAAGCGAGACCCTCCCCAGCTGCCGTAGCGCCCCCAGCGCTCCAGCACGCGCCGGGGGACCTCCAGTTCCCAGCCCCCGTAACGGAGCGCATCGCAGGGCGCGTGGAAGGGGGGCTCTGCAGCCTGGAACCCCCAGTTCCCCCAGTGCGTCCACCGCTGCCTCCCGGCCTCTGCAGCTGCGGCTGCAGCCCCCGCAGCTCAGCACCCCCGCCCCGGGCCCGCGACCCCGGCGGGCCGTACCTGCGTGTCAGCGAGATAGTTAAGGAAGAAGGAGGAGAGCTCTTCGTCCAGCAGCGCGCCGCAGTCGTTCCCCGCCATCTTCCAGCCGCGGCTGCAGCGTGCGGCGGAGTCAGAGCCGAGCCGGCCCGGGGGGAGGGAGCGAGCGAGCGAGCGAGGGAGGGGGGAGGCGGGAGCGAGGCCGGCGGGAGGCGGAAGGCGGAGCTCGAGCCCCCGGCTGCCGCAGGGCCGCTGGCTGCGGAGGCGGGGCCGCGCGGCGCCCGAGCGAGCCGGGGGTCGCGCTCCCACTTTCCTGCGCAGCGTCTGGCGCCGCGGCCCGCTCCCGCAGCCCCCGGCCGGGAGGAAGGCGCCCGCAGCCGGGTGGCGGTGCCCCAGCCAGCAGCCGGCTGCCTGCGCAGCAATGCGGGCAGCCCCCCGCTCCTGCCGGAGAGAATCACGTTGCGTTAGCGCTGGGCGGGCCCTGCGAGACAACCTGCTTCTGCACAGCTGGGGAAACTGAGGCTCGGGGAGGCGTAGGACCTCGTCTGAAGCCGCGGGGCACTTCAATAGCAGGGAGGGAAAGGGCAGGTCTTACTCCCCGGAGGCTTGAGTTTCTCTACCTAGGTTACGAAGCCCGGACAGGGAGGGAGAAATTACCATAGTTCAAAGGCTGAGAAATCAGAGAAGGCTTCTCGGAGGGGGTGGCATTTTTATCTTTCCCTCGAAGGATGTGTCCACCCATACTCTGTTAAACCTCGCCATCCCTCTCCTGTCACCCCCGACACCCTCCCCCCAGAAAACTTCAATGACTTCTCTTAGGGTGGCCCCCAGTAGCTTTTAGTGCTGGTTGTGAGCACTAAATACCACAATGGCTGGTAGTAAGGTCCTACCAGCCTCCCCAGGCCTACTGGCCTCCTCCCAGCCCTTGAGAGGAACCCTCTCACAAGGGGCCTCTGCACCCAGCAGCCATTCACCTAGTAACCACATCTTCAGGGCATCTTTTCGGATTACCTCTCAGACTATGAAGCCATGCCCTCTCCTCCCACGCCACCATCATGGGCTTCCTAAGCTCTGCAGGCCTTTCCTTTAGAAACTGGTAACAGTTGCCCTTTTACATTTGTTTCCCTGAAGATTTGATCTTTGTGTCTCTTTGCTAGACTCTAAGACCCATGAAAGCAGGGCCTAAATCTGCTTTTGCACTTAACTGTATTTCTAGTTCTTGGCACATAGTAGTTGCTTAATAAATAATGTGTTAACTGAAAAAGCTGCAGAATTTTGGTCCTCTGCCACCACCACCTCACACATTGTACAGATAAGGAAATTGACAGTCGAGGGTGCACATGGAGCAAGTGCCTGCGCCAGAACCAGAACTCGGGCCTCCTTGAGCTCTCAGCACCATGTCCTGCTATGTGTCAGGCAGGAGGTGAGGGCACGGCCTGGAAAAAGGCAAGAAGGTGGGAAGATTTGGGCATGTTTTACTGGGCACGCCTGCCTCCTGCCCTCCTCCCACCCCACACACATAAGGGTCGCCCCACCCAGCCCTCCCATCGAGGTCTCCCAGCCAGAGAGGAAGCAAAGGGAGAGTCCCCAGCACACCTGCTCAGACTTGAACACCAGAGCAAGAGCTTCCTTCTTCTCCAGCCTAAGGTTCCCAGAACCGCAGGGCGTGATTTCACTCTTTGGGCTTAAGGCCAGCATGCTTTTAAGGAACAATGCATTCCAACAGAGAGCCTACCTCAGAGCACTAGGCTGGGACTCAGGAGTTCTGGGTTCTGGTCCAGCCCCTGCCACGTCTTGTTCCAGTATTGGGCAACTCGGGAGGTTGAGAGCATGGGCGACGGACTCACACTGCCTGGTTTGGAACCTCAGCAAGTCACTTAGTCTCAGGCCTGGGTTTCCTCATCTTCACAAATGGGGACCCTACAATTACTTACTTGACAGGCATGTTCCAATGATTGAGGAGACAGTATATATAAAGTGCTTGGCATGGTGCCTGACTTCATGGGGAAAAATGCTAAGCCCTCTGCTCCTCTGTTTCCTCGTTTGTTAAAATGAGGATAAAATATATATTCTTGAAGTCACTGGCCGGTGTTACTTGCCTTCCTTCCAGCACTAACAGGCTGCTGGCTTACCTTGGACTCCGGGACATTTGGATTTGGATCTGAGCCCCAGTTTCCGCATCTGTAAAATGGGGATAACAATGGTGCTGCTCCACATAGGGATCTTGCGAGGACCGAACAAAACGATGCATGTAAATTAAATTGCTTGGCCCAGTGTATGACACATAGGAAGTGCCCATTGTCACTGTCATCATCACCGACATCATCACCATTAGCACTAAGGACTTGAACTTTCCCAAGGCCCCATTTTTCTGCTGCTGCCCTGGGTACCAGACTCAAGAGTCGTCTGGGATGGTTTCCAGAGGTGTCCCTACCAGATCCAGCCTGGCCCCTGATTGGTTTTAAGGCCAAACTTGGAGGGTCCCCAAGGCCAGTCAACTCTAGCTTTGGCCCTGCAGAGCCGCGGTGCCATTCAGTCCCTAGCCAGGGGAGGCCTCAGCAGCACTTTTCCAGAGGCTTTTTTGTTTTTAAAACTCTGATGTTGACAGAAAAGCTCGCAGATTGCCAGCCTCGGGGACCTTCTCACTAATCCCTGCTGTATCCTCAGAACAGGCTTCTGGCTGGCAGGATACTTAGCTGAGAAAGGTCCCCACCTGAGATATCTAACGTCCTTTTCAAAAGCATTTTGTCCCAAGAATTCCTTCATTACAAGCCACCCACAGAGTCTCCGCCCCTTCACCCTCTCTACCCCTTGGAGGAATTTGAAGTTCTTAGTTAAAAGCCCTCAAGAAACCTAAGGTGATAGCTGATCTCATGCGCTTTGCTTCCCCTCTCTGAGGCTGCTTTTCCTACCTATAAAATGGAAGGGCTGGGCTAGATGAACCGCTGTGGAATCCTCCAGCCCAGATGCTGTGGTTTATAGGTATCACTCTTCTGTACTAAGCATGTGCCGGAACACCTGAGTTTATACCATCTCTAATCCTTTCAGCAACCCTCAGTAGAGTAAATCGTGATGTCCATTTTATGAGTGAGGAAACAAAAGCTTGGAAGGGGTTAAAGCAATTAGCCCCAGACCAAGCGGTTGGAGACACAGCTGAGATTTGAACTCAGGTCTGTACACAATCCAAGCCACGGACCCTTGAAAGGGAGTGAGAAAAACCTCACGCCAGCTAACCACTCCAGGGAAGCTAGAACGATGGCACATTTCTTGTTTTATGACTTCCAAGTAAAGAGCAATAATAATGCCAAACGTGGACATCATGTGACTTGACTCCTATCTTCTCTACCTTTTTATCAGCTTTGACTTCCCGAGATTAATGAAAGTGAGCCCTATGTGTGTACCCAGCGCAAATGCCAGAACTCTCCAGCCTCCAAGGAAATGACTACCGCAAAATGAACCTATTTGACTTGAATATCTTAGTTACTACAAACAAACACTCAAAAGAAAACACATCAGCATTTTCTCCCTTCTCATAACAGGAGAATGCTTTATCCAGACACTACAGCTGTGGTTCTCAAACTCTGGAGGGTATGACGGTCACCTGAGCCCTATCACCAGAGATTCCAATTCGGTAGGTCTGCAGCGCGCCCAGGAATCTGCACTGAATAGGCTCCCCTCGATGCTGCTGCTGCAGGAGACTACCCATCATTCAACAGGTGTGTAATGAACACCTACTACGTGCCAGCCGCTGCACTAGGCAGCCTGGATAAATCAGGGAACACAACAGCTGCAGTCCCTGCCCACACTCTGCTCAACGCAACCACTTCGTAAATTTTCGTTGAATGAAGGAGGGCCGTGGGACATGGGTCTTGATAAACACTGAGGTTTCTTGCCAGCCACCCACAACTCTGTGACTCTATGGCCCGGGCCAGGGATTGAGATGCTCATCTGTTTCCCACCTTCTGTCCAGGAGGCAGGGACTCAGGCCAAGAGGAACTAAAAAGGCATCTCCTTTGTATTGTTAATTCTGAATGCCATCTCCACCTCCCATTGAATAAAAGAACTATAGAACTGTGAGGGGCGGTGGAAAGGTGTTCTCCATGGCCTCATTGCACAGGTAGAGGAACGCGGCCGAAATCACATGCCTTTCTGTGACAGGGCCAGGACTAGAAGCCAGGTCTCCAGATTGTGTGCATGGTGCTCAGGTGGCTTCCATAGGATGAACTTCTCCTCCTTTAGAAAGACATCACCTAGATGCATCATTTGAGGATCATTTCGGGGTGGGAGCCTTTGGCCTGTGAAAGTCCATCCTAAGCAAGGCACTCCTTTGTGTTAAGCAATGTCCTCTTCTTCCTGTAGGGTTCACCTATGAACTCACCAATACATTTAAGAGAAATGTGTAGCAGATTACTTTCTCTTTCATATGCTGCAAGTGATTAAAGGGCTTCAAATCAGCAGCTGAGGGGCATTAAGCAGCCATTAAGGCAGCTACCACTGTTTCTTAGTTTTGCAAAGGGCTGATCTTCATTCATCCTCCTCAGCCCCTTAAGTAACAGGGCAAAGCACAGCAGTGAGGAAGTCGAGTAGGGGTAAAAACATGTGCTTTTTCCTAACCTGCTCACAGAGCAAAAAATCCTAGATGGGGCCCTTCTTATGCACATTTAATAGATGCGGAAACAAAGGCCCAGAGATGTGAGTTCTGTTTTTTTCTACACAGATCCAAATTCTACCAGGTCATTATCAAATATATATACATATTATTTATATATGTATATATGTATATATTAGAATGATATATGATACATATTTATATCAGAACAGCAACATTTAAAGAGACAGTCACCTGACATTAAAAGGCAACATGGTTTATGTTTAGTTGATACTAAACTAAATTTAGTATACCCGTCAAATAAGGCAAGCAGATGGACAGAATACCTGAGCACCCGTTGTTCTTTATACTTTGTCTCTTACTGGCTTTGGAATCTTAGGAAAATCACTCCTTGGTGAGAGTCATCCTATCTGTCCCACCTGACCTAGAGTTTTGTGTGGATCAAGTTCCCTTTACACAGGACTTTGACCTTTACATTCATTATCCGAAGTCATCAACAATGCTTCTTTGGGGAATGTATCCTAAGGGTCTGATTCAAAAGATGGGAAAACTACCACGTGATGTTTACATATACTTTTTGATTCAACAAACATTTTAAGATTCTGTTGGATGCCGGGCACCATACTACAGGTCCATAATTGGTGACCATGATGCAATCTTTGCTGTGACATAACTCACAGCTCTGATGGCCATCCTGTGTGGGGGAGAACTGCATGTCATCATGCAGTTTGGTAGGGTATCATAAGTTCTTCAACAGAGAAAGTCGGAGGGCCGGAGACTGGAGGGGGTGAGGGGCCAGTGAGAGTTGGAAAAAGAGCCCAGGGGAGAGGTGGGGTCCTGAGCCAAGACAGGGGAAATGGCAGGAGGGATATGAAGGATTGGGTGGGTTCAAGCCATACTTTAGAGTGGGAATCACGAGGTTTTGGTAACAGGCTGGACATGGTGGGGACTAAAAGGGAATAGTTAGGACACAGTTTCTGGCTGTGTGGATGGGGGTTCTTAGAGGAAAGGTGGTTTGAAGGAAAGTCTCTGGGAGGGGGCGGTTTCAGATGATGGGGGGACGTGGAACATCCGAGTGGAGACATCTAAGGGGAGCACACTGATGTCAAGCAAAAATTCAGAAGTAACCTCGACATCTAGTAAGGCTGGACAGTTCAATTTCATACCTAGGCACAGATAGCAGACAAAAGCTCATGTATGTGCACAGAGAACTGTGTCCAGGGATGTTCACTGCAATATTGTTAATTATGATAAAAATACAGGGTACCGAAAAAATGAACTGTGATGAGATGACACAGTGGAATACTAGTAGTGAAAATGAAAACGTCCTCCCGCCTCGGCCTCCCAGAGTGCTAGGATTACAGGCGTGAGCCACCGCGCCTGGCCAGAAAAAAAAATGAATAACATCTACATGAATCCACACGGATACATCTGAAAAACAGTAAGTGAGACAAGCAAGCAGCCTAAGGATACATACAGTATGATGCCACTTATGTAGTATTTTAAAACGTGCAAAACAATACTCCATAATATTGGTCAATACATGTATATGAAAAAAACAAACTTGGGACAACAAAAACACAGATCAATTTTAGGAAAGGGAGAGGAGAGAGGGATCCAGAACCGGCTTCATGGATGTGTGATCTGTGCTGTAGCACTGGGACCCGCACTTAGAAGGGCCCCGTGCTTGGTTTAATGCTCCGCTGTCGCCATCTTGAAATTCATAATGATTTTTGAATGAGGGTCCCTGCGTTTTCATTTTGCACTGGGCCCCGCAAATTATATAGCCCATCCTGAGGGGATTAAAGTATATCATATACAAGAAAGCTCCAACTGTACCTGTGATGTATGTCCAGAAAGTATCCAGCCAATGTTAATATAACGAGAACATATTACATGGCTGGATACTTTCCAGATAGACATTGTGTAATGTTTTATTTTATTTTAAAAACCTCAAAAATATTTAAAAATTTTTTAATACTTGTTAAATCTGTATACTGTATTATTCCTTGTACTTTTCTGTATGATTGAAATATTTTATGATATAAAAATAATTAAAGTATAGTTACATAAATAATGGTTTATTTACTTGATGAAATACTCTACAGAGGGTAGTAAGCTGTATAAAAACATACATGGGAAAACACATATAGCATTAAGTGAAAAAAGATTATAAAAATGTATATAAGGCTAGGCAAGGTGGCTCATGCCTATAATCCTAGCACTCTGGGAGGCCAAGGCAGGAGGATCGCTTGAGGTCAGGAGTTCAAGACCAGCCTGAGCAAGATTGAGACCCTGTCTCTACTAAAAATAGAAAAATTAGCCAGGCATCATGGCACGCCCCTGTAGTTCCAGCTACTCGGGAGGCTGAGGCAGGAGGATCGCTTAAGCCCAGGAGTTTGAGGTTGCATTTAGCTATGATGACACCACTGCACTCTATCCGGGGCCACTGAGCAAGACTCTATCTCAAATATATATATTATATATATAAATATATAAAAAGATTACAGCTGAATGTATAAAAATGCAGGTAGAGTATGCATGTTAGAATGACATTAAGTAACGTGAACAAATGAAACATGATTAGGATGGCAGAAACAATTTCTTTTAATATTTTCATTCATGCTGTTACAATTTTCTTTTTGTAATGAAATAAAATGTAACTGTCTTCTTTCTAAGTAAAAGCAGTGCTCCCGATAAACTATGTTGCAGGGCGCTAAATGTGTTAAGTAACAGATATACATTGGAGCAGGGACATTTTGGAGACCCAAGGGGTAGTTATAATATGATGGTGGAATTTTGGGAACCCCCCTCACCAACATGAGCTCTGAACTGGGAGTCAGGTTGGCGTCCTGCGCTGGCCGGCACTGAACCTGCAGTTGGACAAATCTTTTCTCCACTGAGGCTCACATTCCCACTCTGCGCAATGATCGGCTGGAACTGGATCCGCCATCCCAAAC
>RJWJ010016058.1:0-35095 GCA_004363605.1 Indri indri
CATAAGTGTACATATAAGAATAACATCTATTGGATGTCGGGTAGGGAGGGAGGGGGAAGGGGGAGGGGCGAGGGGGAGGAGGGGACGGATATATGCATACACAAAGGGTGCAATGCGCACCCTCCGAGAGATGGACACGCTTGGGACTGGGACTTGGGGGGAAGGGGGGGCAAGGGCAACATATGTAACCTAAACATCTATACCCCTATAAACAACAAACAATAAAAAAAATAAATAAAAAAATAAAAAAAAAAGAAAATCTTGCAGCTAACGTCATACTTAATGGGGAGAAACTGAATGCTTTCCCTTAAGATAGGGAACAAGGCAAGGATATCCTTTCACTCCATTCCTATTCAACGTTGTACTGGAAGTCCTATCTCATGCAATAAGGTAAGTAAAAGGAACAACCTGTACAGGTTGGAAAGAAAAAGTGTCTTTATTTGAAGATACATGGTTATCTATGTAGAAAATCCCAAGTGATTAAATTGGTGTGGATGTGGAGAGATAGGAGCACTCATACACTGCTGTTGGGACCGCAAACTAGTGCAACCTCTGTGGAATGCAATATGGAGATACCTCAAAGAGATACAAGTAGAGCTACCATTTGATCCAGCAATCCCATCACTTGGCATCTACCTAAAAGAACAAAAGACATTCTATAAAAAAGACATCTGCACTCGAATGTTTACAGAGGCACAATTCACAATTGCAAAGATGTGGAAACAACCCAAGTGCCCAGCAATACATGAGTGGATTAATAAAATGTGGTACATGTATACCATGGAGTACTATTAAGCTACAAGAAACAATGGTGATATAGCACCTCTTTTATTTTCCTGGATAACGCTGGAACCCATTCTACTAAGTGAAGTATCCCAAGAATGGAAAAATAAGCACCACATGTACTCACCATCAAATCGGTTTCACTGATCAACACCTAAGTGCACATATAGGAATAACATTTATCAGGCATTGGGCAGATGGGGGGGAGGGGATGGGTATATACATACATAATGAGTGCGATGCGCACCATCTGGGGATGGACACGCTTGAAGCTCTGACTGGGGGGGAGGGAGGAAGAGCAATGTAACCTAAACATTTGTACCCCCATAATATGCAGAAATAAAAAAAAATCTTAAAAAAAAAGTATTCCTGGAACTAATAAGTGAGTACATTAAGATTTCAGGATACAAGTGAATATACAAAAGTCAAATGCACCACCATTGCTATACACCAGCAACGGACAATTGGAATTTCAATTTTAAAATATACCACTATAATAGCACCAAAAATGAAATACTAAGGTATCAATTTAACAAAATATGAATAGTCTATATGCAGGAAACCATGCAACACTGATGGAAGAAATTAAAGATCTAAAGAAATTGAGAGATAATCCACGTTAATGGAATGGAAGGCTCACTATTATAAAGATGTCAATTCTTCCCAACTTGATCTATACATTCAACACAATCCCAATTAAACTTCTAGAAAAACTGCTTTTGTTAAGGACATTGACAAACTGATTCTAAAACTTATATGTAAAGCAAAGGACCTATAATAACCATCACAAGTCTGAAAAAGAAGAACAGAGTTGGAAAACTCATATTAGACTCATATTACACACATATTAGAAGGCTCAAATCCGAAAAAAAGAAACCGGCAATACTAATTGCTGGTGAGGATGCGGAACAACAAAAACTTAATCATTGACAGAGGGATGCAAAATGGTACAACCACTTTGGTAGAGAGTTTGGCAATCTCATACAGAGCTTAACATAGTCAATTTTGTTCTGAGGTATTTGCCAAACTGATTTGAAAACTTATGTTTACCTAGAAAGCCTGCACATCAATATTTACAGCAGTTTTAATCATAATCACCAAATACTGAAAGCAGCCAAGATATCCTTTGCTCATTAAATGAATTAACAAACTATGGTTCATCCATGCAACAAAATACTATCCAATGATAAAAAGGAATGAGCTATCAAGCCATGCAAAATCATGGATGAATCTTAAATACATCTTGCTAAGTAAAAGAAGCCAGTCTGAAAAGGATATAAACTATGTGATTGTATTTATATGACATTTCTGGAAAAAACAAAATAGAGTAAAAAAACAGGTCGATAGTTGCCAGGAGTTTGGAATGGGGGTAAGATTGAATAGGTGAAGCACAAAGGATTCACTTAGGGTAGTGCAACTCTTCTGTATCATACTGTAATGGTGGATACGTGGCACTATGTATTTGTTAAAGCCCATAGAGTTTTATAGCCCATAGAATTTACAAAGTATGAGTCTTAATGTACGCATACATATTTTTAAAGAAATCATTTGGGAGATTATGAACCCCAATTGGCAGACTGTGACAAAATAATCTAATTGTGTTACAAGTGTTTTATATAACCTCACTGAAAGGGGTGGGGAAAAATGTTGCTAACCTATGCAACTTTTGAAATGAGTGGAGCCATTAAGTCTAAAGACAAAAACAGCTGTACTCTAGTTGGTAAAGGTGTTTCCCATTGTATGGGTTAACAATTCTGAAACCATTGGACATGTAGATGAGATTGAAAAAAATAAGTCAATGAATGGTGGAGGGTAGGAGCGACGTTTTTCATTGTTGGAGTGGGGGAATACAGACAAGCAAGGAAGAAAGACTAGAATGAATCCCATGGTCTGGATTAGAGTCAGAGACAACAGTATGAACTTATGTTTAGCTTAATATAGAAAGATGGATACACATGGATACACACACACACGTGCATGAATTGATACAGAAATAATTATAGATATATGTATATATGCAAGTTAGTATTACACACACACACACACACACACACACACACACACATTACCTAGCTTTTTCCACTGAGAGGGACTAGAAGCAATGACAGCCCCATAGCAACAAGCATACCTAGCATGTAGATCTTGGTTTCTAATACTATTCTCTGATGAAAGAAATCAGGGATCCTTAGACAAATGGTGGATTCCAGGGTTGGGGAAGGAAATATACAAGATGAGCCTGGAGCATTTTCTAGTGCCAGAAGATAAAGGAGTGTCCAAAAAAACAAAAGGATTGGGGTATTTCAAAGGGACACAGGGCCACAATGGAAGAGCTCCCAGTAGCCAAAGGCGGAACAAATTGAGCAACAAAATAAGATAATATTAGGTTTTAATTCAAAGCAAAAAATAAGCATCAAGGAGTCCATATTAATATAAATAAATAACTGAATCAATAATTAAAGAAGAATAGTTCCATTTTAGTGGTGAGTACATGTGGTGTTTGTTTCTCCATTTTTGTGATACTTCACTGACACGAATGGGCTCCAGTTAAATCCAGGTTAATACAAGAGGTATCAGTTCCCAATTTTATATGGCTGAGTAGCACTCCATGCTATACATATACCACATTTTATTAATGCACTCATGTATTGATGGGCAATTGGGTTGTTTCCACATATTTCCAATTGTGAATTGTGCTGCTATAGACATTCAAGTGCAGGTGTCTTTTTATAGAATGTCTTCTTTTTCCCCTTTGGGTAAATACCCAGTAATGGGATTGCTGGATCAAATGGTAGTTCTACTTTTAGTTCTTTGAGGTATCTCCATATTGCTTTCCACAGAGGTTATGCTAGTTTGCAGTCCCACCAGCAGTGTAAGAGTGTTCCTATCTCTCTGCCTCCACACCAACAGTTGTTGTTTTGGGACTTTTTGATAAAAGCCATTGTCACTGGAGTTCAGTGATATCTCACGGTGGCTTTGATTTTCATTTCCCTTATGATTAGAGATGTTGAGCATTTTTTCATATACTTATGTGTATGTATGGAAATAACATTCATCGGAAATCAAGCAGGGTAGGAGAGGATGGGTGAATTCACACATAATGGGTACAATGCACACTATCTGGGGGATGGGCACATTTATAATTTTGACTCAAACAGTACAAAAGCAATTTATGTAATCAAAACTTTTGTAACCCTGTAGTATTCTGAAGTAAAAAAGGGAAAAATAAAATAAAATAATAAAGAAGCATAGACAAATCTCCTGTGGGAAGTCAGAATAATTTATGTAACTACTACCCTCTAAAAGAGGTAGAACATAATTCCCCACCTCTTAAGTATGGGTTGCATATAATGACTTCTTTCCAAAGAGTACAGTATGGTGAGGAGGAAAAACAAGATTAACTTTGCAGTGGACAAACCTGACAACCACTACTTGAGCCAGGTGATCGAGGTTAACATCAACAGTGATAAGTCATGTTGACATTATGCTCCTTTGATATTGTATTATAAGCCATGTTTTGTTTGAATGTTTACATTATGAAACAAATGGTTCTTCTTCTGGTTCCACTTATCCCCTTATATGGATTCTTTGTCCCAGAAGAGAGGAAGAAACATGAAAGGCAAATTGACCTACCTCAGAACTGTTCACCATTGTATGTTTTGGAGAGTTACTATATCCTCACCCTCCCCTTCTCTCCTCTAAGTCCTCAATGGAATGAGCTGGGATGAGATGGAGAGTGAGGGGTGGAGAAAAATATAAGCAGAGAGTCTTTAGGCAAGTGACTCTTAAATCTTACCATTTTTGTCTTCCTTCGTCCCTCGAGAGACTCAGCAGTCACCATTATCACTTTCCCATCATTATCCTCACTCATACATCCTAGAGCACTTACTGAAGTAGACCTTTAAATCTCCCCCATTTACAGATGAGCAAACTGAGGCTCAGAGAGGTGAAATGGCTTGCCCAAGATCATGCAAGTAATAAAATTAAGAATGGGACTACAGTAGTGATTCCCAACCTTTTTGGTACTAGGGCCCAGTTTTATGGAAGACAATTTTTCCACAGACCAGGGTGGGGGTGGTTTGGGGGTGATTCAAGTGCGTTACATTTATTGTGCAGTCAAAGCTCTCTGCTAATGATAATCTGTATTTTCAGCCACTCTCCAGCACTAGCTTCACTGCCTCTCCACCTCAGATCATCAGGCATTAGATTCTCATAATGAGCCGGCAACCTAGATCCCTCACACGCGCATTTTACAATAGGGTTCGAGCTCCTACGAGAATCTAACGCGGCTGCTGATCTAACAGGAGGCAGAGCTTATGTGGTGATGTGAGCAACGACGAGTGGCTGTAAATACAGATGAAGCTTTGCATGCTCATCTGCAGCTCACCTCCTGCTGTGTGGCCTGGTTCCTAACAGGCCACTGATGCTACCAGTCCGTGGCCCAGGGGATTGTGGACCACAGCTCCAGACAGTACTCTAGCAGATGGGTAGAGGGCAGAAAACTGAGATAAATTCATGCCTCTTGGCCTTAATTTCCTCAATGAAATAGGAACACAGGAGGGAATAGGTGCTACATCTGGGTTTAAGGCTGGCAGTCACTGGGTGAACAGGAGAATTCCTTGTGTAAAATACCAGGCATTCAGGAGTGTCCTTGTCAGTATCTTACATAGCTCAGGTATATATGTGGTAGACACTTCAGGTTCATTGACATTTTCCTCTCAATTCATAATGGACAGGGGGAAGGAAATCATTTAAACCAGTTGTTTGACAAAGCCAACAGTTGGTTGCCTGATATTTTTCACTTTTCAGGTGATTTTTATTGGCACTTTTGCAGACAGCCTGAGGCCAGGCCTACAGGCCTGTAATTATCCAGGCAACTAAGTCAGTGTTTTTCTTAATTACACAGGAAATGAAGAGGAGAAAGGGATTGTTTATTTTTTCAGGCTGAATTATACAGTCTGAACTGACCGAATTTACAAGACATCACTAATCCTCTGGATTTGGAGGCCTGGATTTGTCTATGTGAGTTGTAGAGCCTGAATCAACTCCCACACTAAGCCTAACTGGGAATTATTGCCTCCCCCACCCAACTAGCCAATATGCATTGTGAAGTATTTTGTTACTTAAACACCTTTGGTTGGAGGAGGCAAATACATTACATCCCTGTGCTGAAAAATGCAATTGATCTCAACATCAGCTACCTACATTTGTTTTAACTGCCATGGAATCATGATTCAATGAAAGCCCAGCAATTTGACTTAAAAGGTGATTATGGCATCTCAGCTGAGTTTTGCATTCCCTTCACTCTGTACGATGTACAATTACATTGCTTTTTAGTAGACATTTAAATTAAAAGGGATATTTATCAAGTGAAGGCAAAAGCATGTTATGTGCTAATTTGGCAAAAGAAAATGTGGGGTTTTTCTCGTTAAAAGTATACATACTTTATATATTTGTGAACAACAGAAAACTGTAAAAACACAATTTTATAGAAGTTGAAAATGTCCACCCTTGCAAAAACAATTTCTCATTTCAGGGAGCTTTTAAGTGGCCAGGTTGTGTCATGGGTCCCAAACATCAAAGGGCCTGATTATGCAGTTCATCAGGGCCAATTGGATGATATTCTCATTTTGCTGATAGGCCATGGACAATGAGCATCTCAATGATCACCATGATGGTTAAAGAGTAGAGGCTCTTTTTCACGTTTTGTGGATTAAGTAAACCCTGTTGTTCTTTTCAGATCCAATGGAAGTGGGGAGGTTCTTCTAGCATCACCACCACAATGAAGAAAAAAATGATAGCGCTCTGTGGAAGGCAGAATAATGGCCTCAGGGATATCTGTGTCCTAAATCCAAAACCTGTGAATATATTATCTCATGTGGCTAAGTGAACTTTGCAGATAGGATTAAAGTTAAAGACCTTGAGATGGAGAGATTGTCCTGGATTGTCCAGGTGACCCTTACACTAATCACGAGTCCTTAAAAGCAGAGAAACTTCCCTGATAATAGTCAGAAAAAAGATATCATCATAGAAGAAGGGTCAGAAAAAATGTGACATTATTGACTTTGAAGCTGAAAGGAGGGGCCACAAGCCAAGGAATACAGGCTGTCTCTACAAGCTGGAAAGAGCAAGGAAGCAAATTCTCCCCTAGACCCTCCAGAGAGGATCACAGCCCTGCTAATACCTTGACTTTAGACTTACTTTACCCATGTCTGACTTCTGTCCACCAGAATGTGTAAGATAATGAATTTCTGTTGTTTTAAGCCTCTAAGTTTGTGTCAATTTGTTACAGCAGCAATACAAAACCTATACAAGCTCAGATATTAATCAACATGTACCTGGTGAGGAAAGTTATTTGCTCTATTATAGGACAGCAATGGCAGCATAGAGGAATATAGTCTGTGCCTCTCTAATCAGTAGGAATAAATTCTAGAATGAGTAAAGTTGAGTTTAGTGTAGCAACCAGGATTTTGTAGTTGGGGTAATGCCAAAGAAGTGCTGTGGATAAACTGGCCCACATCCAGTTGGTTGTTTTGTCATTGGATCATCAGAGACAACACAACTTTCCGAGATTCACTGGTCCATTTCCCATGCAGTCTTTGGGGCATATGCACTCACATGAATAAGAAAGGAAAATTCAGAGAGTACAAGAGAGGGAGAGGAAACAGGAATAAGAGTGTGCTGTCAAATGTTTTTTGGCTAAATTCAAAATATTTGAGCTCAAACCCCCTTTTAAACAACAATTTCAGAGTTTTAATGGCTTAATATTAAAGAATAGTCTCATAACATATATCATTTATTCTCCTTTTGAATGTCTTCTAATGCCTTAGTTTCAAATTGCTGCTCAAAGAAGTTGATAGACACACACACACACACACACACACACACAGACATTCAAGCTTACATGCCAAATTAGGTAAATGTGATCTTAGACTTCCTTCTGAAAAGAACAGAATAGAAATATAGGAAGTCACCTAGAATGTGGTTTAATGAATTCTGTCATTTTCTCAAATTTTGCCCAAATGAGGCTTCCTTTGTAAGAAAAAATATTAGAAGCTCTTTCATAAAATGTATGTATGGTTGGACTATTCATTCTCTATTCACAGAGCCATCCTAATCTAATGTGTAACAAAAGTCTAAAAGCTAATCAATAATGGAACACAGATCTGTATATGGAAGTATCTGTGCCTCCTCAGAGAGGAAGCTGCACCAGAGAGCCTCCAAGGGCAGTTCCAACTTTATATTTATTTTATGATGATTCAAATCTATGTGTAATTCTTTGTATTGTCACTTCCAATTATTTTTGGAATAAAACCACCAGGGAAATGAGTTACTCATTTCAAAAAGCACATTCATATTTGATAAATAGCTTACAGATTAGAGAGAAGATATTTACTGAAATCAGGATTCAAAGCTCTTTCCTGGGGATCAGACTAAACCACTAGATTAAGGATGACAAATCTTCATTGCCCAGATCATCTGAATCTAATAGTGCTAGTCTGGGCTGAGTTGCCTGTGAAGGCACTTCCCTGGGAAATAGCATTAAGACAAGGCTTTTAGTGGGTTTCTAGCTATGTGCAAGACCCTGGGAGGCCTGCAACCATCTCCTAACTTCACGTTCAATAGCTCAGGGGACAGAAAGAGTGGGCAAGGAACTCTGGCTTGACAGAAAAGAGCCAACTTCCACCTTTACTGTCCTGTATGTATAATACCCAGCTCTCCCAATTATCATGTTCCCCTGAGTTCTCAATTCCTCTCCCACTTCCTCTTCAGGGCACAGCCGGGGTTTGGGAACCAATAGAATTATTTCTCTGTTGCCTGGGCCATGGGTCCTGCAAAGTAGAAATGAAAAGTCTCCTCTTGTCGATGTACTTTTATTTGTTTATTTAGCTATTGTATCATTTAACATAAATCTTTGCTGAGAAAAAAATTAATATGTTTCATTTATTCATCCATTCATTTATTCACCTACTCCACACATAATATAGTGCTAGTGCTAGGGCTTCAAATCATTTCTGTCACTCATTTTAAAAGTAACACATCTCCTTCTTCTTTTCTTGTACCTTAACCTTGGCTGCCCTCAGTTCACCGGTAAAGAGCAGTTTATTTAGATAGGCAAGTTGAATTTACACCAGCATCTCCTGCATCAGGGTAATCTGGCCCTTCAAGGGACTGCTATGGTTTGGCCCTTCACGGGACTGCTTACTCCCTCTAGAATTCATGTTAAGATTTAATTGCCATTGTAACAGTACTAAGAAGTGGGACCTTTAAGAGGTGATTAGAGTCGGGTGCGATGGATCACGCCTGTAATCCTAGCACTCTAGGAAGTCAAAGGCCGGCAGATAGTTTGAGCTCAGGACTTCGAGACCAGCCTCAGCAAGAGCAAGACCCTGTCTCTACTAAAAATAGAAAGAAATTAGCTGGACAACTGAAAATATATATAGAAAAAATTAGCTGGGCATGGTGGTGCATGCCTGTAGTCCCAGCTACCTGGGAGGCTGAGGCAGAAGGATTGCTTGAGCCCAGGAGTTTGAGGTTGCAGTGAGCTAGGCTGATGCCATGGCACTCTAGCCCAGGCAACAGAGTGAGACTCAATCTCAAAGAAAAAAAAAAAAAGAGGTGATTAGGTCATGAGGGCTCCACCCTCATGAATGGATTAATGCTGTTATTATAGGAGTGAGTTTATTATAAAAGGGCGAGTTTGGCCCTGTTTGCTCTTTCTCTTGCCCTTCTGCCTTCTGCCATAGAATGATGCAGCAAGAAGGTTTTCACCAGATGGTAGTGCCTTGATCTGGGACTTCCCAGCCTCTAGACCTGTGAAGAAATAAATTTCTATTCTTTATATTATAAATTACCCAGTCTCAGGTATTCTCTTACAGCAGCATGAAACAAACTAAGACAGGGGAAAGCAGCTATAGCAGCCTCATTCCAGCCTAGATCTGTGGGAAATAGCTAGAAGACTTGACCTCTTTGACCAACCACTTCATGGGGTTGTGTGAGCATTAAATAAGTAAATACATGGAAAGTGTTTGGAACCATGTCTGGCATGTGATAACTGCTCTAAGAAAAAAAGATACTATTTTAAATTATTAGAATAATTAAGACTTGTTCTATTCCAGGTTTAGCCTTGAATCTATGTTAGCCAGTGTGTGTGCTGGTTGTCAACATCCTACCTTCATGGGTCCTCAAACAGCTGTCCAACTGGTATGGAGAAACTCTAGTAAGTCTTTGAGGAGAGTCTAGGCTCTAGGAGGTCAGGAAGGGCATCCCCTTTCTGGTGGTCAGACCATTCAAAGCTAATAAAAAAATACCTACACTAGCTCTAGGAGGAAAACTTTGGCTTTCAGGTTTTTCTATTACTGGCTCTGAGCCAACAACTTGGCAAATGCTATGGTGGCAGTAGGGAGGTGTGGTAGTTGAGGGCTCAGCTGATACAGCAGAAATCTCTGGAATGAGCATGGCAGGGCTTGCTCTGATATCTCCTTACAACCGCATTTATTGAAGCCTGCTAAGTGCATAGCAACATAAGCAACATGGCTAATTGGAAGACCAAGGTACGGATTCAGCAGTATGCCAGGGCAATACTGTGCTGTAGCCCCTTGAGTCCTCAGGGGTTACTTGTTGACTGACTGAATCATGTCCAAGTGTAGCAATTACTGAAGACATTCACCTTTCTGCCTTCCAGGGAATCTAAGCTACAGAAATACTTTGGGAAGGTCATTGGACATTCCCTTTTTTGAGTATCATATTAAAATAACAACAATAGCAATAGCGATAATGTATTAAGGATTTAATAAATTCCAGGTTCTGTGCTTAGTGCTTTACATGTACTATCCTATTAATCCTCACAACAGCTCTCTGAGCCCAATACTGTAATTCTTTCTATTTTATAGGTGAAGAAATTGAAACTCAGAGGAAAATGAGTTCTAAATTACACTACTACTAAGTGGAAGAGCCGAGATTTGAATCCAGGATTTTTGGACTCTCAAACACTACATGTTGCTATCTTTCTCAATGAGACTGCACACTTCCTAAAACAGGAGCTCAATCAGAGGTTCTCTCAGGCCCCCACCCCAGTGAGTACATGGTGACTGACAAACTTATCAAATGGAAGAGTCAGATGAAAACTGCATTTGTTGACTGCTATAGAAATCTCCTGGATCCCATTTATTCCAAAGACCCCTTTGCCAGACACTAGTGGGGAACAAGGCTTGCTGTAGTGAGGCACTGGGTAATCCCAGTCTTTACTCCACAGGGCCATTCTTTGACTTTCAAGGGCTTTAATAGTTTAACATGGAGCATACATCATGTATTTCTCTTTTCAATTCAAATGGGAATACAATAGCTTCCATGGTAGGGGCTTGTTACAAGACTCTGATGATCTTTATCCCCCACAGAATAAATACTGCTGTGGTTATGGAACACATTGATCATTATGCTGTGGCTATGTCTTCCCGATTAGGCAGTTGGCATATTATGTTGCTAATAACGTGCTAATATGGGAAAAGGGCTTTTAGAAACAGAAAAAGAGGCAAAGTAAGATGCATTTGTGGATTCCAGGTGCATCTGGCTGCCATTTCATGTTATGCTTAGAAATCAAGGCACAAAGAGCTTTAAGTGACTTTCCCTAAGTTCACACAGCTACTAAGCATCATTGTACATAACAGATTATTAATAATGGGTAGTATTATTATATAAGTGCTATCAATATTATCGTCACTAAAAATTTAAAAGATGTTAAAACTGATGGGCTCCTTGGAGACTGCACCCAAACCTTCATTTTTCTGATATAGAAACTGAAACCCGGAAAGGGAAATGGCTGGGGCAAGCTGTCCCTGGGGGAGAGTGGCAGAGCCAGGACATGTACTTAGGGCACCTGACTCTCAGGTGGTGCAGTGAGCTTTCCAAACCTTGGACTGCCCCCTGTGGAAGGACAGGATTAGACATGGGGCATTTCCAGGTCACTTTACCTGCCTTCTCCTCTCACTGCATGAGGGCAATGTTGTCTTAGGACTGAGCTGTGGTTAGAAAACACTTCTCAAAATTCCTCAGAAAGACTGCTGGAAGGACTTGGTCAGAGAATTCTTGAAAATGAGGTGGAAAAGATGTTTTTATTCACTCTTCAGTGAGTGAGAGAGATGGGACCATTACTAAGGTCTTACTTACCAGGAAGATTTAGTAACATATTAATTTTCAAAGGCCCTTTCCGCCTTTCACTATTTAAACATTCTTAATTTCAGGACTTTTTACCCCACTGGCCGCTGACTGTCAGTGGCTCTCTGATTGAAAAGGAATCCACTTTGTTAAGGCTTGGGATCCTTAGGGAAGAGCAGCCTCTGTGTCTTCCCAGGCAATGCTGACCTTGTGTGGGCTCCGGAAAAAGAACCTCAGGGCTGTCGCTGAAGAGCAGTGGTGCTTCTGGGACCAGCAGGCAATCGGAAGTGCCAGAGATGAAGAAGGCAAGAGCAGTTTACCCTTCACAAATATGGATAATTACACAGAATGCAAAGCTGTAGAGAGATTAAGAAAGTTCAGCGGGAGTCTTGGGAGCTTTCCGAACTTTTGAGGATTTATCCAAAATGAACCTTTACCCTTTTGCAGTTCATCTTCAGCTAATAAAAAGAAATCAATTGCAGTCATAATCCTGATGAGTCTTCCAAGAAGGAAGCCATCAGAGAGGACAAATTTCGAGATGTGTCTGTTTTTGGAAAACTGGATCTAAATACAGGAAAACATTCATTCTCTTTAGACAACACCTTTCTGACAAGCTGCCTTCCCACCACCAATGCGTACAAATACACTGCATTTTCAGGTCAGGGAAATTTCTCTCATTTTAGAGATGAGGAGAAAGCAATGCTACTGTGGGATTTGAGAGACAGTATTAAGGGTGTATTGCAAGCTTGGGGTCAGTTAGAGACCTGTCTGGGCTGCAGCTCAGGACACACATTCTTGAGCCAAGTTTGCATCAAGATAGGATGTGTCCAGTGCTTTCTTCAAACATCCCATGGAAGCAAGGAAATTCAGCTCGAATAGTGAAGGCCTGGGTTCGCATCTCAAGCCATCTCTTTCTTTCTGTGTCACTCAACTTCTAGGTGCCCCTGTTTCCTTATGTATAAAAATATTATACATATTCCTATACTACTAAAATGATCATCACTATTAATGAAAGTCAAGTGCAGTAACCATTAATCGAGTGATTATTATAAGCTGGGCACTTTTCTAAATACTTTTCTTGGGTTATATCATTAAATCTTCCATGTACTCCTAGGAGGAAGGTAATATTAACTTAAATCATACACTCTTCTCAGTATTTAACTATTTGTGACTGACAACGTGGTTTCATGTAGTTCAACCTAATATGGGCCATTTTACAGACAAGGAAACTGGGGCACATAAAAGATAAGTAACTTCACTATAGGCACAAAACTCTTCAGCGATGGAAGTAGTAAGAAGTAATCTACCACATAAGGATCTCATAAGGATTAGATGGGATGATGCACGTAAACTTAGCACCATAACTAACCAGAACAATTGCTCAATATATTAAATATAATAGGTACTATTATTAATGAGTCTTTACTGAGGACAGGGCTGGCTGCACAATTTGGGAACCCAGTGCAAAATGAAATATGGTCCTCTGTTCAAGGATCAGGGAAAAAGTGCTGTTAAAGTTATAAAAATATAAAACTTTTTTCCTTTCTTCCACCATCGCTCTCTGGACCTGTCCTGGTGACTTTTATTTGCTATTTAATGTTTCATTCACTTGGGCACAGAGATACTTGCAAAATGAGTGCAGACCCTGAAAGGTACCTATGGGCCCCCACAAGGTCCGGCAGCAGCCAGATTCCCCCTCCCACCAGCTCCCAGACGTATACACACTGGCCTGTCTGGGTGCTCAAGGGCAGGAAAATCAAGCCAGGCATCTCCCCTTTCACTGGATGGCCACCCCGAACCCATGGCACACAGGAGACTCCCAGAGATTGGGACCTCCACTCCAAGACACCTTTGGTACTTGGTTCAGGAGTAGATACAAGACTCATCCCTGACTAGTTGCTGAATGTGCCATGAAGCCATAACTCACCCTGACACTCCACAGAGAATGTGTGCCTGACTTTGATGCTCAGACCCTTGGCGGGGACAGAAAGAAGCTGTAGTCACTGAAAGGTGGTATGGAGGGAGAGACCTGGTGATGCCTAGGGTACTGGGGTCAGGGAAGCAGGTAGCCAAGAACCCATCCCAGGAAGGCAGGGGGATGGTGGGAGGTGAGCTGAGGCTTCCAGCCTTATTGTCTCACTGGATTTCACTTACAAGACACAAATTCAAAGATAAAACTATCAAGAATTTCAAGACAGTGACCACAGAGCATCAAACCAAGCTCAAGACCCTTTTGATCTCTAAGCTTGGAACCCTGGGGAGCTACCTTGGCTGTATGCCCATGAAGTCGGCCCTGACTGAGTATGTCCTCTGTACCAGGCTTTGTACTTGTGCTGAAGAGAGTATGGACAGGAATCAGCCTGCCTCTGCCCCAAAGGAGCACACAGTACAGCAGTGGAGGGAGCATAGCTCCATGCTATGATAAGCACCATGTAGGCCTCCAGGGTCCAGGAATGGACCTGCCACAGAAAGGGTGCTGAGAGGTGGGCATGTCAGAGATGAGCTGGACATTCATCCCCCTCCCTGGCCTGTTCCAGGCCATCAGGCTGTATTTCAAGCCAGATTCCACCACTCCCTCCTTCCACCCCCATACCATTGCCCCCACCTGGCTACTCCAGGTTTCTCGCATTTCCTCAGACTCTTCTCAGGCAATACCAAAAAGACATCTGTGAATTTTGGCTATTGTAAACTCTTCCTTCTTATGGCATTCCTATGACAAATGATAAAATTCTGTACCGTGGACTTCCAAACCATAGTAAAGAGGGCCACTCCTCTTTTAGGGAATGTCCCTCAGCAGAACTCTATTCCAGTTCACCATCAGAAAGGCGGGAGGGACAGACCCTCACAAAAGGAACACTGAGGAATTTAGCTAGTTAACGTAGTTAAAGCACTTTGAAGATAAAATGTGTTACATTAATTCTACATTCCATTATTACTAATAAAGTCTCAATCTTCATATATTGGAATATTCAGAAAGGGACATTTGATTGATGAGTCAAGAGTGATTTAAAATGTTGACCTTAGCTTTAAGCGTAACTAGAGTTTTATGTGCATCATATAATGCAATAATTGCTATCGTAACAGCTTATTTATATTACTTAGAGGAGTAAATAGAGTTCTGTAATATATATTCCAGACTAATGCTGAGGGCATAAGTAAGATCTCCCCATTGAAAGGCTTCATTGATGTACTTGCCTTGTAGGGAAATTTGCTTTTTTTTTTCTTCATAGGTATGTTTAGCCCATTTAAAGCAATTTTCTTTTATTCTCCCTCTCCCCTCTGCCTTGTGCTGCCTCTGGGATTCCAAGGCAATTAGCCATTTGTGTGGAGGAAAAAGAGGCCATAATGCATAGCATTTCTAACATTTTTTTTTTTTCTGCATGAGTACTAGAGACATTTCATGAGTAAATAATAGGAACAGATCCTTCTGAAGCTCTGGCAACTAGAGCAAATCTTCTAAGCGTGAAAGTGTTACAAGTTAAAGCCGAAGTCATCAGATGATTTTTTTTTATTTCAGCATATTACGGGGGTACAACTGTTTAGGTTACATATATTGCCTTTGCCCCACACGAGTCAGAGCTTCAAGTGTGTCTATCCTCCAGATGGTGCACACCGCACCCATTAGGTGTGAATATACCCATCCCCTTCTCCCCACTCCCAACTGCCCAACACCCAATAAATGTTATTACTATATACGCGCTGAAGAGTTCATCAGTTAATACAAATTTGATGGTGAGTACATGTGGTGCTTATTTTTCCATTCTTGGGATACTTCACTTAGTAGAATGTGTTCCAGCTCTATCCAGGAGAATACAAGAGGTGCTATATCACCATTGTTTCTTAAAGCTGAACAGTACTCCATGGTATAGATATACCACATTTTATTAATCCACTCATGTATTGATGGGCACTTGGGTTGTTTCTACATCTTTGCAACTGTGAATTATGCTGCTATAAACATTCAAGTGCAGATGTCTTTTTTATAGAATGTCTTTTGTTCTTTTGGGTAGATGCCCAGTAATGGGATTGCTGGATCAAATGGTAGCTCTACTTGTATCTCTTTAAGGTATCTCCATATTGCTTTCCGCAAAGGTTGCACTAGTTTGCAGTCCCACCAGCAGTGCATAAGTGTTCCTATCTCTCTGCATCCATGCCAACATTTATTGTTTTGGGACTCTTTGATAAAGGCCACTCTCACTGGAGATAAGTGATATCTTATTGTGGTTTCGATTTGCATTTCCCTTATGGTAAGCATTGTTGAGCATTTTTCCATATGTATGTTGGCCATTAGCCTATCTTCTTTTGAAAACTTTCTGTTCATGTCCTTTGCCCACTTTTTGATAGGGTTGTTTGATTTTTTCTTGTCGATTTTCCTTGATTCATATAGATTCTAGTTATCAGGCCTTTAAAGCATGTGTAGCATGCAAATATTTTCTCCCATTTCGTAGGTTGTCTGTTTGCTCTTGTGGCAGTTTCCTTGGCTGTGCAGAAGCTTTTTCATTTGATTAGGTCCCATTTATTTATTTTTGTTGTTGCTGTGATTGTCTTTGGGATCTTCTTCATAAATTCTTTCCCTAAGCCCATGTCTGTGAGAGTTTTTCCAACATTTTCTTCTAAAATTCTTATAGCTTCATGCCTTAGGTTTAAGTCTATTATCCACCGTGAGTGGATTATGCATCAGGTGATTTTAAGCATATCATTTGGGAGATATTAGTGGAGGCCTATTCTGGGTTCATTTGGTTCTCAAATATGTCAGGAGAAAAATAAGAAACCCTAACAACAATAGATTGTCACTTGGACAGATCTTTCAAGACTAACCAGAGATCAGTCACAGACTGGAGATTAGCTAGTCAAATGAGACCCACACATGCCTTTCCTCTGTCTTCTGTAACATTTCAAAAACTTGAATTTGATGCAGGTCACGTACTCACCTAAATCCCTACTACTTCCTACTCTAGTAAGCTCAGTCGAGGCACATCACATATTTGTGTTACCTGCCTGGTTCCAGAAGGCACTTGAGTGTTAAAAGCCCAGAACCCAACTCTCTCCTCTTACAAATGGGGAGAGAGAGAGATGCCAAGGGATTTGCACAAAGTTACACTATGAATCGGTGGCAAATCTGGAACTATAATCTGGGTCTCCTGGTTTCAGAGTCAATGTTCTTTCTGTTACTCCATGAGGTCTCTATTGTCAGCACTGGGTAGATCCTTGCCACTTTCCACTGGTGTAGGCACTGGCCCTGTTCTTCCATGAAGAAATGATTGCTTGATTTACACTCCCTCATCTCTGCCCACCCCCCACATCTGTGTAGCTTGTTATTGCCACATGCCATATTCTATATTTATTCTATTATAGGCTAGTTTGATGAATTTCAGCCATGGTTGTTCACACATTAATTTGTTTAGGAGAATGCTGGCCTCAAGTGACATCCAGGCTGTGAGAAGGTTAAATCCTGAGCCATAAATTGTGGGGAAGGGAGTGAATATCTTTCCCCTTTGTTAATTGAAAGATGGTTCTCCTATGAGAAAATGCCTAAGAAGAATCACCTAAACTTAGGCTCCATACATCACCATCCTTTTTTCTTGTGAGGCTTCCTCTGGTGGCTGCTGTCTAGTGAGTTCTCTCTGTCACCTGTTGTAAGATGAGCAACGTTGATCTCTCAGAAGCTGCTCAGTGATAGGGCTGTGAGATGGTACACAGCTGGTTTTTTATATGATTCTCCCAGTGACCCAAAGGAAAATGTATCAGTGAGGATAGACTGGACTATGCTGCAGTAACAAACAACCCCCAAATCTGAGTAGTAATAACATAACAAAGACCTGGTTCTCACTCATGCTACATGTCCAGTATTTGTCAGCAGAGGGGCTCTGCTCATTGCAGCCATTCAGAGGCCCAGGCTGATGGATGTTCCACCTCAAATCTCACGATTACCCCACCAAGTGGAAGACTACGCAGTGAATTGTGCCCAGAAATGACAGTGTAATTTGTACTCATTTCAAGAGCAAATCAAGTCACATGACCAAACCTAACTTCAAAGAAGTGTAGGGAGGTACAATCCTACCATGTGCCTATAGAAAGCCAGAAATATTGTGTGAGCAGTACTAATGAGTACTGCAGGAAGGTATATGTAATCTGGTGCAGTCCTAACCTGATATTGGAGGGAAGGGTGGGGTGAGACAGGTTTATAATATTTCCCTGTACTGTGTTCACCTCTT
The DNA here is from genome assembly GCA_004363605.1 of Indri indri. Taxonomy (NCBI): domain Eukaryota; kingdom Metazoa; phylum Chordata; class Mammalia; order Primates; family Indriidae; genus Indri; species Indri indri. The sequence continues at coordinate 18,150 of RJWJ010016058.1, forward strand.
CCATCCCTAACACACTCTGACAAACCCTCTAGACTCAGGAAAGATAAAAATATTTTCTAAAATTTACTTTTCATTCATTTTTGAAGAGGCATTATTATTATTATAAATACATGTTATTATAATAGAAACTTATGAAAATACGTATAAAAGAAAGAAAATAAAAATCACCAGTATAGTAGTTCCCTCTTATCTGTGGTTTCAATTGCTTACAGTCAACAGCAGTTCAAAAATATTAAATGGAAAATTTCAGAAATACACAATTCATAAGTTTTAAATTATGTGCCTTTCTGAGTAGTGTGATAAAATCTAACACTGTTGGGCTCTGTCCCTCCCAGGAGGTGAATCATCTCTTGATCCAGCATCTCCATACTGTAGAAGCCACCTTAGCCCATCAGTCACTTGGAAACTCAGTGATCAGATCCACTGTGGTGGTATTGCAGTGCTTGTGTTCAAGGAACCCTTGTTTTACTACATAATGCCCCAAAGTGCATGAGTACTGTGCCTAATTTATAAATTAAACTTTATCATAGGTATATATGTATAGGAAAAAACAAAGTATGTATAGGCTTCAGTACTATCCACAGTTTCAAGCATCCACTGGGGGTCTTGGAACATATCCCTGCAGGTAAGAGGGCACTGTTATACTCACATTTCCCAGACATGACCATTGTAAGCATTTGGAAGTATATCTTTACTATCTTGTCTTTTTATTTTTTTCCTCTAAAAATACATTATCTTGGATGGCCATCCAAGAGTCCCTACTTTCTGGTCTTCCTCTTCATTTGGACCCTTTGGTCTTTTTCTTCTCTGGTCTCTCCGTTGGCCTCATGCTCAGAAAATGTTGATCCCTTCTCATTTTCCTCATGATGGAGCTAGGAAGATCATACCGAACTACCTATAAGGCAAGAAAAGTTTTCTCTGGTGATACTTGCTATCTTTTATGGAATAATTCCAGTGATATTTTATATCAGTGGTCTCCAACTCTTTCCTGGGACTTACCAAAGGATCGTTCCAGGACGGGGACGTGGAAGGGAGAAGTTCTGCCCTGCATCATGTGTCAGTCATGTGACCTACTGAGTGCTTTGATTTCTTCCTCAGGTAAGTTGAGGTGGCAAATGCCTGGTGTCTTTCAAAGTACTGGATCAAATTTATGACATTCCTTGGTCACAATAATGTCATCTCTTTATTACATCTTTTTAGCTTCCTTTTCACCCATAATGTGACAGATTTTATTGCTTTCTATCATTTCCATTGGTTCTGGGATCCCACTCTTTCCTTCTTGGATCATTTTTCTTCATTACCCTGAAGTATAATTGCTTTTCTTTTTTTTAAAATACTGACTTTTGAAGAAACATCTCTTTATTATACATTGTAGTGGGAAAAATCACCTCTAAATCATGGTTTGGGTATGGCAAAGTCATAACATGTAACCAAAATGTTTGTGCCCCCATAATATCCTGAAATAAAAAAAAGAAAAAAAATATACAACTATTATATACCCATAATAATTAAAAATAAAATAAAAATTAAAAAGGAGAAACAAATATACTCAGATAGACATGGCTTCTGTCCCTATACTGCTGTGCTGTGTGGTCCCTTTTCCTATAAGTTGGCATTTAAAAAAATGTTATGGCTATCCTTCCATGTTTTTTGTAGAGGTAGACCATGTGCAAAGATGTACAGTGTGGCAATATAAGTTGTAGCCCCAGGTGCGATCACGGCTAGTTTCAAACACCTTTTATAGTATGGGAGTACCATCCGAAGCCTCATTTTAAGCATCAAGCCTTGCCTCTTTTTCCATATTGTGTAGTGTATTCCTGAACCCCTTTACCCCTCAGAAACTCCTTGACTCTTCTGGTTATTTTTAAGACCAGTGTCCTGCAGACCCTCCTGGACAATTCATCCTATGTGCTACTTTGTTTTTCTGTATTATTTTAAATCCAGAAATATTATTTTGTTTTGGAGTGTGGCTATGTTTTCTTTTTATACCATCTATGTACATTTCATCTAACAGTGATGTGTGTCTGAAGAATGGGAAGGCAGCAGGGAGGGAAAGAGGGTGATGTGGCAAGACAGGCTCAAAGGATTAACAAACAATATTATCTTGATTAGAAGTCTCCAATTTTTTCTTTGCAAAAATATGCTTGAATTATTTAGATATAAATAACACTTTGAAACAGTGTTATCTATCTTCTTTTGGTAATATTTATATCTTGAACACTTCTATATGCCATTAAATATTATTCTACAGCAGCATAGTTCTATTCATGCTGATCAAACAAGATCATGGAAATCTACATGTATGCCTCTGCTGTTATATGTGTTGTATGACCTTATGGTTAGGCTTTGTTCATCTCTTTCTGTATTTCTAGGGCCTAGCACAAAGTAAGCCTTAGGGAATATATATTTAATGAATAAATGCATGGATAGATAAGTGTCCTTTGATTCTTACTATGTGCACATCATTGAATTAGACTTACTGTGTGATTACCTGAAAGGATGTATGAAGACAAGTAGCTCACAATGTTCTAGCCCTCAAGGGACTAGCAATGTATTTAGAAGCTGACAACCAGTTGATAATGAAGATGTTGCTTTTCATGCTGTCCCTATCTGTCTCTCTCATGTAATTCCATCACTTATCTGTGCAGTGCTTCTCGGACTTTGATAGTAGGGTAACCACAAAAGAAGAGATCATACTTGTTGGAAACTTCCAGGGTTGGAGTAAAGCCAAGAAATTTCCTGTTGGGATGAGTTCATGTATTAAAACAGCTAAAAATGAACTCTATTTTCTGTTGTTTTTTAAAGCATGATTGCTGTGGCTGGAAATACCAGAATTGATACTTGGGGCCCTCTTGACAGCTACTTTCTGACTAAAACTTTCTAGTTCTTAGATTTCCAATTTAATTTAGGATTCTTAATGATCTTCATTGTCTTTTTTCCTATTATAAGACTGTATCCTATAAATCTGGAAGCTGCTCAGCATGTATGCTGTCAACCACTAAAAATGTCAATATGTTTCAAATAAATACTATTACATCTCATAAAAATTTGTTCCTCATGAAAATCCCCCATTAAATCAATATCATCCATTATTACTGTTCTATATGCTATATTTCACAGAAAAATTAAGATTATGAAAGGCCAGAAAATTATGTAGTCAATCAAAGCTCTGCCTAATAAATTCAGAGAACACAAATCAACCTCAATACCTCTTTCTATTTCTTTAGCTCCAGAGTTAGCCACCATTGTCTTAGATTTCCTATTTCTAAAATGGCTCCTGGACTTCAGGGTATTTTTGTGGAGAGCTTATACTCAGCTGTCAGAACCTAGAAGAGTTGGTTTGGAGAGTGCAGCTAGAAATACGAAATGCTAAAAAGACAAACTCATCCCTCTTGGTAATCCCTCTCTCCTGAGCTGGGACCTCCAGGCATTTGGTATCTTCTCCTGCTGCTGTCCCATTGAATCACAAGCTATGCCAGCCTTAATAAGGTTGCCAGAAGACACGTTCAGACACGTTTGGAGAGCTTTAGCACTGTATTGTGACCACTTTTAATGTAAGCCCTATGTAAATTTGGACTATACATTTTGAATAACACTTGGTTCTCTAACAAACCTCCCAAATGTCAGTAGCTTAACCACTCATACAGGTAGTAGTGCACTGTAGACATTGCTGGTTGGCAGCCTTTCTTCCACATGGTGATCCAGGGACCTGTGGTCCTTCCATCTTGTGGATGTGCCTACAACTAGGGCCTCAGAGAACCCTGCTACCAGCTGGCAGAAGTGGAAATAAAAGGTGGATAAATCATTTCTGCTTTTTAGCTAGCTTGTCCTGAAAGGTACAGACATTACTTCTATTAATACTCACATTCCATTGGTAAGAACTAGTCTCCTAACTGTACTTAGATTCAAGGAGAGCTTGGAAATACAGTCTCTGGCTACAATACCACCCTCATACCTGAGGAAGCATGTCCTCTGTCTCAGTCCCCATTTCTCAGGGGGTTCCCAACTTTGGAATGCCTTCCCAAATTTTCTAAGACCCCATCTGGTACCTGCTACTAGCCAGGGCCAGCAGTGTTATTCAGGCAGGCCTGGCCACAGTCCTTTTTGGGCCCTGATCACTAAGAAAGCCTTCCTTGAAATTTTCTCAGTCCCATGAGGGACCAGCCAGACTGGTAGTGCCATCTGAGCATGGCACCTTGAACAGGGACCCACATATGTTCTGGTCCCCATTTCTCTTCTCTGGGTACTCTCCAACTATTTACCTGTGGTTCTCTCATAGGGCACAGGTGATTGTGGGGTCAACCAGACACTCTGAGTAGCTCCTGGACTCATACTTACAGTTTGTTCCAGTGTGTAGCATTTCATTGGTGACATTGCACAAGATTGGGCTGTCAGAACAGTACTGACATGCTAACTTGGCATGATTCTCATTCATGACTGACACAGGACAAGTTCAGAGCTCTGGGCTCCTAATAGTCCACCAGCAACACTTGGACTTGAGGTACATGTGGGGTCCAGTACATGGGTCGTAGCCCATCTGTGTGCTCACCTGCAGTCTATAATACCCAAGGGAGGGTGGTGGCAGGGGTCTTTTACCTGTATATCCCCTTGCCACCAGCACCCAGGACACCACTCCTCTATGGGCTCTGTGTCACTTGTCAAACAGTCATATGGAGAGCTTCTGAGACTGTTGCCTCATTTCTCCAATGGGCCCTTCTGATAAATGTCCTCTTTTGCTTTCCATCATATGCTGATGTCATGTTCATCCCTTACATGAACGAGACCACTCTGCATGCTCCACTGATGGGCCCCTCACACATCCTCCCTACTGGTGATGGTGTGTAGAATGCAGGGCTGCAGTCAGCATGGGAAAAGACCCTATTCTAATAATGCAGTGATTATAGCCCAGGGGCTTCAAGAGAGAACGTAGTTGGAAGATGTGTTGTTCTACATTGATGCTATAAAATGCCAAGCAGTACATTGAATGTGACCCAAAAAATACTTATCATTCATATCTTCCTGCATACTCTGGGGAAGATGAGCATTTCTGGTCCTCCTCAGCAAAGCATAGTAACAGCGTCTGAGGGTCATTTGGAAGCCGATGTCTACAGGTGGCCTGGTGGATAATGGCAGTGTCATAATGCTGTAACCAACATGAACTTGATGGTATCAGGGACCTGCAGAGACAAAAAGGTCTGGATTGTTCCAACACAAGTAGGTGCTGAAGAGCACCTACTGCATCATCAGTATCTTATAATGTATCTTACATCATCGGTATCTTACATCATCAGTATATTACAGTGCTGAAGAGCACCTACTGCATCATCAGTATCTTACAATGAAAAATGAAATAGCATTTGTAAGAAAAAGGTGGAATTTTCATTTTTCCCACCAAGCTCCCATCTAGCGAACAATTTTAGGACCTCTGCAAACACTACCTGCAGAGGGAGCTCTGTAAATGTGGCTTTTGCTCATGTTTGCAAGCACCACTGTTCCATGAAAGGCATAGCCCACTCTTACGTGTACAGAGATTGGAAAGGTGGAGAAAAAAGTTAGAGACCAGAGTGTCCACCTATCAGTGAACCTTTCACAGTGCCCTCTATTCAGCTCCACTCACAATTCATTCATTCATTCGTTTATTCATTCATGGCTTTGTGAGTGACAACGGTGACATGTCCCTTTCAGTGGAAGATATCAAATTAGCCATACGATGTGCATCGGACAACAGGGAGGAACATGAAGAGATGGTTCCTGAATCTGGGCAGGAAGTCACGGAGACTGAGCCCCACGATGAACCTGCACATGCACTAAGGCACAATCAACATGCGTGTAAGTATCGCCTCTCTCCCTATTAAGCTAAATCTTTGTCAACAAATTACTGTACCTCCCATGACCTGTGAATTTTGTAGCGCATGTTCTCATTAAATTGTTTATGTTAAAGAAGAGCCCACAAAATATTTGTTGGGGCCCTGCACACCCTAAGAACAGCTCTGCCTATGTGGGAAGCCTCTTCCCAGCATTATTCTATACTACAGAATGGGGAGGAAAAAAATTTTATACTCCTAGCTAAGGTCAACTCTTCCATGGCAAGTGGAGTCAGGGCCTGAGCGGGGAAAGGACAGTATTCACATAGAGGTGGCCTGACCTGGAGAGTCGCAGCTGGGCAGGGTGAGGAGGATGTTCACACAGAAGGGCATTTTACCCTGTGGAAAACAGAACCAACACAGGTAAGGAGGATGTCTGCAAAGAGGGCGGCCTGATGCAGTAAAATGTACTCTTTGGGTTACATAGTTCTCAGAATTCACTCATTCATTCATTCAGTCAATCAACTGAGCTCCTTCTGTTGACCAGGCACTGCGCTAGGCCACAGTGAACAAGATAAAAGGGTCTGCTGTAGTCACGATTGCTGCACTCATTCACATGCACCTCAGAACAGAAGAAAAATTTCTTGTGGGTTGCCATCTCTCTTGCACACAGCTCCTGCTTCTTCTGTGATCTCTGTGTGCTACATTTTAAACGTGGGATTTGTTTTCAAATGTGACTTTCATGTGTAAAGCTCTCTGTAGAGTGGCTCAGAAGAGCTATTTGCTGTGCCTCATTGTGGTTCACTCCAACCTCCTCTTTAGGCACAGCCTTCTCTTCCTGAGGGAAGAACCATCTCCTCTGTAAATAGACCTCGTTAGCCTTCATCATCGGTATCTTACAATGAAAAATGAAATAGCATTTGTAAGAAAAAGGTGGAATTTTCATTTTTCCCACCAAGCTCCCATCTAGTGAGCAATTTTAGGACCTCTGCAAACACTCCCTGCAGAGGGAGCTCTGTAAATGTGGCTTTTGCTCATGTTTGCAAGCACCGCTCTTCCATGAAAGGCATAGTCCACTCTTACGTGTACAGAGATTGGAAAGGTGGAGAAAAAAGTTAGAGACCAGAGTGTCCGCCTATCAGTGAACCTTTCACAGTGCCCTCTATTCAGCTCCACTCACAATTCATTCATTCATTCATTTATTCATTCAGCAGATGTTAAATGAGGGCCTACCATATACCAGACACTGTGCCAGGTGACAGGGACACAGCAATGAGAAGAACCCCGTCCTTACAAAGTTTGCAGGCTGGAGAGTTTGTATGCATAGATAGAGGTAGACTCAATGGCACAGGTTCTAGAGTCTATCACCCATTTTAAGGGGAGTGGCATGAAAATAAAGTAGAACAGTGATTCTTAAGTGTGATCCATGGACTCATAGGCATCCCAAGATCCTTGTGAAAAGTCAGTGAGGTTAAAACCATTTTCATTATTTGCCCTTTTCTCTGGGTTGGCATCTGTACTGATGGTGCAAAAGCAGTGGTGTGTAAAACTGTTGGTGCCTGAGCACAAATTGAGCCAGTGACAACAAACGGCACTAGCAGTTTTTGCATTCTTCACTGCCACACACTTGCAGTTCAAAAAAAGCCAGTTTCACTAAAGAATGTCCTTGAAAAAGTAGAAAAAGTTATTAATTTTCTTAAAGCTCAAACATTGAGTACATGTCTTTTTAATATTCTGTGTGACAAAATAGGAACTATATATAAAGCGTTTGTTACTTACTATAGTATGATGGTTGACCCAAAGAAAGCAACTTGTGCAATTGATTTGTGAGCTTAACTGGCTGCTTCTTTTTTCATAGAACCCCATTTTTAATTGAAAGGATGTGGGACAAACTACGGTTATTTAGACTTAAATATTTAGTAGACATTTTCTCAAATATGAACAAAGCGAGCCTGACACTTCAAGGAAAACAACTAAGAGTAATTTGTTTCCAATAATAAAGTTTGAGCTCTCAAGCAAAAATTAGAATTTTGGAAAACTTGGATCCACCACTGTGAGACTGACAGCTTCCCAATACTTAAAGACTTCTTCCATGGGATCAGTGATGATGTTTATAAATGTGACATGTTATATCCAAGAAGAATATTCAAAGTTATCTGAAATGTCTATTAAAATAGCTTTCACTTTTCCAAATGAATATGTATGTGCATTTCCTTCATATACTTCAAATAAAACAACATATTGCAACAGATTCAATACAAAAGTAGATAGGAGAATCCAGCTATCTTTCATTAAGACAAAGATAAAAATTTTCAAAATTATACAACTCTTCTCACTAAATTGTTTTCGTTTTGAAAACATTTTCATTAAATGAAAATTTCTTCTCATTTACTTTTCATTAAAATATGCTATTTATATTACCACATAATGGATTTACATCATGGAGTACTACTCAGCCACAAAAAACAATGGTGATCCAACAGCTCTTGTATTATCCTGGATGGAGCTGGAGCCCATTCTACTAAGTGAAGTATCCCAAGAATGGAAAAACAAGCACCACATGTACTCACCATCGAATTGGTGCTAACTGATCAACACTTATGTGCACATATGGTAGTAACATTCATCGGGTGTCAGGCAGGTGGGAAGTGGGGGAGAGGATAAGTATATTCACACCTAATGGGTCCATTACACACTGTCTGAGGGATGGGCAGACGTGTAGCTCTGACTCTGGCAGTGCAAAGGCAATATATGTAACCTAAACATTTGTACCCCTGTAATATTCTGAAATTTAAGAAAAATAAAATAAAGTGAATTGGCATGTTGATATTTTTTAAATTCTTAGTTTTAATTTCTAATATGGTAGATAACGATAGACATAATAGTTTTTAAGAGTATAAAAGGGTCACTAGACCAAAAAGCTTAAGATCTACTGATGTAAAAGAAGGAGCAGGGTACGTGGCAGTGTTCACATTAACACCCACAGGTCTCTTAGCACAGGTTTCATGGGGGTTTCTTGTCTTCCCTTGAGGAGAGGAGTTTGTCACATTCAGTTTTGTATCCTCCATGCCCAGCACAGTGCCTGGCACATAGTGTCAATGATTATTGAGCTCCTGAGGGTATGAATGGATAAGACACTGGATAGCTTCCAAGAGGATGGGGACCAGGAAGTCGGCAGAGCAGTTCAATTTAACATGAAGCCAGACCCAGGTGGAAATAAATGAAGATCTGGTCCAGTTTCTCCCAATGTTCTGCTTTGTTGCAAAATCAGCTGTCAGGGTTTATGGCCCTGGCATCTCTCAGACTGATCCAGGCTGTGACGTGGATACCCTGGAGAAGGACTGCTACGGGAAGAAGAAACCTCGAATGTGTTTTGCTTGACTCCGTAGCAATGACCTGAATCGACAGGAAATGGGCACTATCCTGGCTGCTGCCACCACACCAACCAGCCTCACGAAGGTGATAGCAAAGCAACAGTGTCTGCATGGACACCTGCCCGTGAGTGGAACCCACTCAGCAACGGAAAGGGCTTTACGTTTTGCCCAGTGGAGTTTATTTAGTCCTTTCTGGCCTGAATTTACATGTGTCACTCTTACACTATAATAGTCATCATAGTGCACATGGGGCCAAATGAGTTGGTAAATCTGCATAGGCAAGCCAAGGAACCTGGTCAATCCTTCCGTGCAGGGGCAGATAGGCCACCATGTTGGAAAAGTCCTTAGGAACTCTTCCAGGCCAGAAGCCTGGAACCCCTGACAATGGGAATTTTCTAATCAGAGAGGCATGAATGTCCCAGTGGACTTTAAAATGTTAATGCAGAGCCATAAAGGCTTTGGTGCATTTGGAATTGAGGCTGCTGTTTGATGGGGCAGCAGAAGTCTGCCTGACACCCATAGGAATTGGAACGATTGAGAAATATGCCTCCAGCATTCTACACCAGAGAACACTGCCAGATCTGTCCCATTCTTGCACATTCTTCCAACTGACTGATTCCAAATTAGCACAAGTGTGTGCTTTATAATATCCTCCCCACCGTGAACTTCCTGCTTTAGAATCTTAACTTTGTCCATGTGAGGGAAACCTTCATTTTTCTGCCCTTCACCTTGGACTAACTGGATCCTAAGAAGCTCCCAGAAATCCTCACAAGGGATCAACTTTCTACCTTGCCCTTCTGTGGTCCCCAAACCCCTCTCCTGGAATAAAACAGCCCTTTACTGGCCATTGTCTTCTTTGCCTGGGTAAGGAACTTGATTACTTTCACATGCCCCTTTGTAATAAACCAGGAATGAATGGAAAGGATCAGAGATTCAGTTTGGGCTGGGCCTTCATTCTCAGGATTCATAGAGGGGAGTGGGCAGAACAACTCTGAGCTTCCCACGCTTCATCCAGAACTTCCTCTGAGGGAGATTTGGGGTGCTGTGTTTTTATGTTCAAATGGGATATGACAGCCTATTGGTCTGGGAAGCCTTCTGGGGAGGTTTAGCTTTCTCCTTTGAAAAGTAGGGGTAATGGGGTGGCTCTCGGAAGAGAAGGGTTAACCAGGCAAAGGTAGATCAACTCGGGTTACCAGGTCACTTTCAGAGCATCAGCTCCAAGCGAGACCTTGTGCTAACTGTGAAGGAGATGAAGGACACAAAAACAAATCTTATTTTGCCAGGCAAAGAAGGGGGACTAAGCATTTCAAGTAAAGAGAGCAGTGTGGGCAAAGGAAGTCACTAGGTATCTTGGGGAAAATGGAAAGTAGTTGGATATTGCTGTAGTGCAGAGGTATATGAGAGTGTGTTGGAGGGGTGGGTGAGGGTGTGCGGGCAAGAGCTAAGATATCATGAGAGACTCATCTGGAGCAAGGAGTTTCTTAAGTCAGGCATTTATCCTCTAGTTAGCATTTCCTGCACAATGTTTCCTGGAACACTGGACCACTTCATTCTCAGATGCATGTGCCAATTTGCATTCCTTGCCCTTCTGTCATGACGGATGGCTGTGTGTACTCCTATGGAGGGCCAACCCTCTGCTTTTTCATTTGATGCCCTCCCCAATCATCCTCTTGCCTACCTGAGCAGCACTTATTACCTGGTGTTCTAGAGTTTATTTTGTGTATCGCCTGTCTTCTTCAGTGGACCGTAAGCTCTGTAACAGCAGAGACTTTGTCTTTTTGTTTACAATGATGAATTCTCAACACCTAGACAATTATTGCACAAAGAAAGCACTCAACAAATAGTTGCTGAATGAATAATGTTAACAATTGTTCAACAAAAGGCATTTTCAAATATATTTAGGAACCTGAGGGTTGATCATAGTTTGACAGCTTTCCTTTTCCAGGAGACTTCTACGAATCTTTAATATGCTACCATACAAGTGAGAAATGATGGTGGCTTGGGCCAGGGTGGAGGCAGTGGAGGTGGAGAGAAGGAGATGGCTTATGGATCTGTTTTAGAGATAGAGTTCATGAGGCTTTTTGATAGATTGGGTGTAAGTGATTATGGAAAGGAGAAAATCAAAAAGAACTGTGTGCATGTGTGTGTTTAATCTGAGCACCTGGGTTGATTGCAGACCCATTCACTGAAGCTCCAGAGAAGTGGAGGAGAAGGGAGAAGACTGCTGGAGAGCAAAATGGAAGCCAGGTCATGCAGGCCTTGTCAAGTCATGCTGAGGTTTCTAGACTTCATCCCGGGAGTAATGGGGAGTCTTTTAAGGATTTTAAATGTAGGAATGGCATGATCAGATTTGCGTGTTAAAAAAATGCTTCTTACTACTGCGTAGAGAGAGGAGGCTGTTGCTACAGTGTAAAGATGGAACACCCCGAGCCCTAGTTTGCCAAGCAGGTGCCAGTCAGGCCACTTGGGCCAGATATAGATCTGATGCTCTCAATGCTCACATAGCCCCTCATTCTTCACACTCTCTCCTGTGTAAGACTCTGGTTAGAATGGCCTCTTCACACATTTGTGTGGGGTAAGTGAATGTGCACATACACAAACCGTGTGCCTGGTAACCAATACTGGTGCTGAGGCTCAGAAACATTGCCATGAGCATCTCTCTCATCAGGTTAGTTTCTACCCAGCCATTGGCTGTGGCAGGGCCACGTGTCTTCATGGTCGGCTGGGCTCGCCACTTCATCTTAGTTCAAATTTCCATTGCTGCCTCTTTAGTCGAAGTCTAATTTCACTTTATTGTAATTCTGCAAATCACAAGCTATGACCTATAGAAAGCCCACTCCATTGGAAGAGAATATGTAGCCATGAAACAGTGGGTAATATGAGTCTGGGCCATTGGAACGTGTGGCTATTGGCTTCATGAAGTCTAATAGTTCAGTTATATCAATGGCCAGGTGGTGGGGGTGATGCTGACTAGGCGTGCACATGTCTTACAGTCACAGACTGTCAGATCTGGGTGAGCACTTAGTGGGCATCTACTCCAACCCCCTTCATCTGTTAACAGAACAAATGAAGTACAGAGAGGGGCAATGAGTAGCCTGGGCCATTGTGCAGTTGGACTGTATGGCAGTGACTAATGTGCAAGGGGCAGCACAGGTAGTAGAAAAACAGGAAATCTGTCCTGAGCATCTGCAAATATGCTTTCAGGAGCTCTACCCTATCTCCTTGGGCCTCGGTTTCCCCATTTGAGAAATGAGGGGACTGGGGCTTGGATTCAAATGCAGCACGTGGTTCTTGGGTCCTCATTCAGATTCACCTGAAAGGCCCGAAGCTCCTTCCCATCCCAGGTTGTCACCACTCTCCACTATGGGCAACGATGAAATTTCAAGCGCAACAGTTTCAGACCCACTCTTGCGCAGTCCTGAGTTGCACAAAGAGCATCTGAGAAAATCACCCAGACCCTGACTGCTGGAATTCAATATGGTAAAAAATGCCCCTACCTGCTCCAAAAGTTTATACCTGAGCAAAAATAAAATTTTATCCAAACAGCAAACCTGCTAGGCTGCAAGTTTAATAAGCTATTAAACAGCAACATCTGAAACCTGCAATCAAAGCAAAAACACTGTAAAATAAATCAAGAGACATGAGAAAGATTTCACATTGTTAAAAGTTTATGCTATTTCTGACTTCCCAAAATGTTACCATTAACCTGGGAGTTAATCAGAGTTTTTCATTTACCCGTTGTTCAGAGCCATAATGAGCACTTTAACAGGGTAAATAAAAAGATCTAAAGAAGCAATAAACGCGAATGTCACAAGTGGCAATCATCTACCTCGTGAGGCTCATGCAGTACAAAGCGTCGCACAGCTGGAAACAAATGATTCCACAGAACACTGTAAATAACCTCCAAGCCCATTCCTAATTAAAGTGAAGCCCCACTTTCTCATGGGCATTGAATATACGAACCAATTAAGGAAATATCATTTCTTTCCTGAAAGGACTATGTTCTCTTGCTCTCGCTCTCTCTCTGGCGATCTCTCTCTCTTTCTCTCTCTGTCCTCCAAAGAATTTGCACCAAAGAGCTGGCCCCCCGATGTTCCTGAGCTTCAATAATGAGACATCCCTGCTTTAAGCAAATTTTGCACCTGTAACCTGCAGAAATATAGCCGTAGCATTTGAAAAATTACCTCCATGCTGCACAGTGCCATGAAAATTTATCTTTGAGATGATTTTATTGCATGGTTACCCTAGGCAATTAAATCAATAAATCTTAACTGTCAGAAAGGCTGGCCCCGTGCCAGAAATAAATGAAATGCGTGAAATCAGTAAATAAAAGGTTCCTGACAACTCATTCCAGAAATTATTTAGCAGTTGGGATTGTGGGGGGTTTTGTGTTTCACTCCCCAGCCTTTATTGATATCCTTTCTGAGAAATGATTATGCTAACAAACACAGTGGCTCCACTACAAAGAAGTCAGAGTTTGTCAAGCCATAAATTATAGACCCTGAAAATCAAGAAGGAAATACAGCCACATGGCCAGAGGTGGTAGGCCAGGAGCAGCTGGGGTTGGGGACAAGTCTAGGGAGCAGCTCCCCTGGCCCTGCCTCCTCCCCTTGGCTACTACATCTTCATCCCACTGGCCTGTGGCTTGATGGGAGGCGCGTGCTTCTCAGGGCCCAGCATGCTTGACTCGACGAGCAAGCAGCAGAGCGGCAATCCCAGCCGAGGCCAGCCTCCACGTGACTCTGCCACATGACACCTGTGCTGTCTTTGGTGCGTATCTCATGGACTCGGAGCAGAGAACTGAAGCCAGGGTTTTGGCACATTCATTCTTTCCTTAGCACCCATGTTTTTTTCTCATCTGACTCCTCCCTCCTCTGGTGGTGGTACCCTCTCTTGAGGGTCCTTTGGGGGTGTCCTCATGGAGCTAGTGATGGCTACATGGCCCTGATGCATGGGCTGTAAGGGGACCTTATGGGGGAAGGATGGGCTGTAAGCAAGCCCTTATGGGGCGTGTTAAGGGCCATCTGAGGGTCTGATGCTGCAGCAAGTCCCAGCATTGGGCCTTTGCATTAGTGCTCCCCAGGCCTGCACTGCTCTTCCCCCTCTTCCGTGTCTGCTTGCGGCTGACTTAGCTTTCAGATTTCACTTCCAATGGCACCTCTTCAGCGAAGCCTTCCTTGACTTGCTACCCACCCACACACCATTATAGGCTCTTCTAGCACCAGGCAATTTTTCTTCACAGTATTCACCTTAGTTATAATTTCACATTCATTTGTGTGATTATCTGCTGACTTTCTCTCCCACTGGACCATAAGATCCATGAGGGCAGGTGAACATCTGGTTTGGCTCCTCCATAAGGTTCAATGTCCTCATAACTGTGCACGCAATGACTATTTACTGAATGAATAAACGAGTGGTATATTAATCTGCTAGGACCATCTTAACAAAATACCATAGACTGTGTGGCTTAAACAGTAGAATTTTTTTGTGTCATAGTCCTGGAGACTGGATATCTGAGATCAAAGCATCAGCAGAGTTCTGAGAGCAGTGAAGGAAGGATATGTTCCAGGCCTCTCTCCTTGGCTTGTAGATGGCTGTCATCATGTTCACATGGTGTTATCCCTATAGGTGAGTCTGTACTCAAATGTCCCCTTTTTTAAGAATATCAGTCAAGCTGGGTCAGGGCCCACCCTAATGATCTCATTTTAACTTGATTACTTCTGTAAAGGTCCTATCTCCAAATCAGGTCACACTCTGAGGAACTGAGGGTTAGGACGCCAACGTAGGAATTTTAAGGGGAGACAATTCAACCTATAACTAGAGGCAACTGACCCAGGGGCAGAAATTCCTCAGACCTCTCCACGGCAAGCATTTAGAATTGTTTTCCAGTTCAGAGTTAAGAAGAATGGCAGATCCACCCCATTGGCAGTTCGCCAATGGCTGCACAGGCATTGCTTGCAGCTAGTGAAGGGCTGGACTATCCCAAAGGTAGAGAGCATCTGGGGTCCAGTGAGTGAGGGGCACTGCACCAGCCAGGGATAAGGCCAGACACAAGGCCTCAGACTTGGGTATCTGTAGGTCAATGCCTACTTTCCTTTCTCTTCCCACACACTCAATCCTCTCTCCTGTTGTTGAAACGTTCTCCACCATCAGTTCCCACAGCAGCCCAGGGAGGCGGAGGCTGGGCTGGGCCTTGGGGAGTGCTCCTGAGGAGAATGGACTTAGGAGGACTGTCTAGGTCTGGGGAAGGGGATTCCTGAAGGGATAAAGGATCTGCCTGTGGAACGGAGATCCCCCATGACCAATGAGGGCGGAGAGCAATTGCAAGGAAACAGCTCAGGAGAGTATGCACAGCTCAGGGGAAAGTGGTAGAAGTAGGCAGAAACTGGAGACAGGCCCAGAGGAATAAGGCTTTGCCCCGAGGAGCATCTGATGCTATCTGGGGAGCAGGGTTCAGGTCTTCCAGGAGGGCCTGGGAAACGGACCAGGAAAGGAAGTTTCCCCTGGTAGGACCCCAGGGAAGGAAACCTTAAATCATCTTGGGGCAGCTGCAGCTGTAGTCAAAAGGAAAGTGTGATCGGTCTGCACCCTGCCAATCAGGACACAGGGGCCCCCTGGGAATGTGAGTGATGCCAGGGGAGCCATTCTGCAATCTGTGGTGGGTAAGAGAGGTGGGTAAGAGAGGTAAACAGTGGGAATGTATTCTTCCTGCTTCCTCATTGGTTCTCCTATTTGAGCTTCAGCTAATGCAAATCTTTTTTATAATTCTTGCTGGCAAGTTCCCAGGGCAGATAATTCCCCATCAGTACATCATGAGCACCAAGGTGGTTATTTTCAAATTAATGGTTTGAAACAAAAATACGAGCATTGTTGTTGAACTAGGGGCTGATAGATGGCAAAGGCACAGTGTCTAATAGCTAAGTGTAAACCTTGCAATGACAGCTACGAAATTTCAAAATAATAATAATTTGCATTTCTATAGTAACTTTCATCTGACTAATGAGCTTTTAAAACAATTAATTCATTAATTTATTATGTTCCCTTAAGAAGCACAGGAGTAAGTGTTGCTTGAATAATTTTCTGCTTAGAGAAACTAAGGCAGAGAGAAAAGGACTGTGTTGGTGGCAGGGTCACAGTTCAAGAAACTCCATGCCCACTGCTCCAGGGATCATGGCAAGGGGGAAGAGTCTTCTCTGCAGGATATGAAGTCTTCTCGTGCCTCAGAGACACGGGTTAGGCAGAAATCTAAGATGGCTCCTAAGATTCCTGGTTCCTGGTGTATAATCCCTCTTGAGTGTGGGTAGGACCTGTGAATAGGATAAACGTCACTTACATGATTAGGCTACATTATATGGCAAAGGTGAAAGGATTTCTCAGAAGTAATTAAGACCCGTAACCAGTTTAATAAGAATTCATCAAAACAGAGATTATTTTTTCATATGTTTTTTGGCCATTATTCTGTCTTCCTTTGAAAAGTTTCTGTTCATGTCCTTTGCCCACTTTTTGATAGGATTGTTTGATTTTTTCTTGCTAATTTTCCTGAGTTCTAAGTAGATTCTAGTTATCAGCCCTTTCTCAGATTTGTAGCATGCAAAAATTTTCTCCCATTCTGTAGGTTGTCTGTTTGCTCTTGTGACAATTTCCTTGGCTGTGCAGAAGCTTTTTAATTTGATCAGGTCCCATTTATTTATTTTGGTTGTTGCTGTGATTGCCTTTGGGGTCTTCTTCATAAATTCTTTGCCTAGGCCAATGTCTAGAAGAGTGTTTC
>RJWJ010016059.1:0-23090 GCA_004363605.1 Indri indri
AGGCATGCGCCACCATGCCCGGCTAATTTTTTCTATATATTTTTAGTTGTCTGATTAATTTCTTTCTATTTTTGGTAGAGACGGGGTCTCGCTCTTGCTCAGGCTGGTTTCGAACTCCTGAGCTCAAACAATCCGCCCGCCTCGGCCTCCCAGAGTGCTAGGATTACAGGCATGAGCCACCATGCCCGGCCTTATCCCTTGTATTCTTTACCCAGTTTCCCCCAATGGTAACATCTTCCAGAACTATAGCCCAATATCACACTCAGGATATTGACAATGACACACTTAAGATACATGTTTCCAGCAACACAAGGATCCTTCCGGGGGAGGGGGCTGGGTATATTCACATTTAATGCGTGTGGTGCCCCTTAAATGGAGGGGAGGGGTGGGCATGCTTGAAGCTCTGACTTGGGTGGGGCAAAGGCAATATATGTAACCTAATTGGGATTTTTATATTAATAAGGGTATTCTTAATTAAAAGTTGTTCAGCCGGGCGCGGTGGCTCACGCCTGTAATCCTAGCACTCTGGGAGGCTGAGGCGGGCGGATCGTTCTGAGCTCAGGAGTTCGAGACCAGCCTGAGCAAGAGCGAGACCCCGTCTCTACCAAAAATAGAAAGAAATTAATCGGACAGCTAAAAATATATACAGAAAAAAATTAGCCGGGCATGGTGGCACATGCCTGTAGTCCCAGCTACTCGGGAGGCTGAGACAGTAGGATTGCTTGAGCCCAGGAGTTTGAGGTTGCTGTGAGCTAGGCTGACGCCATGGCACTCACCCCAGGCAAGAGAGTGAGACTCTGCCTCAAAAAAAAAAAAAAAAAAGTTGTTCAACTGAAGGTTATCCATGCAACAGCTTCTATATTGCTTGCCTATTATTTTTCAGTGTGGTAGTTTGGCTCATATACAATAAATTCAAACCATTCATTTCATTAATAAATAGCCAAAGGACTACCACGGGTCAAGCACGGTTCTATGTGCTAGGGATACAAACTCGAAGCACAAAGACAAGGTTCTAGCACTCATGAAACTCAGAGACTCCTCCAGGAGATAGAATGTAAATACAGCTGATCCTTGAACAACTTGAGGGTTTGAGCCCCTGTGCAATGAAAAATCCACGTATAACTTTTAAATCTTCCAAAACTGGCTGGGAGCATTGGCTCATGTCTGTAGTCTCAGCACTTTGGGAAGCTGAGGCAGGGGGATTGCTTGAGGCCAGGAGTTTGAGACCAGCCTGGGTAATGTAGCGAAATCCGTCTCTACAAAAAAATTATAAAATAAAGAAATCTCCCGGGCCAGGCGCAGTGGCTCACGCCTGTAATCCTAGCACTCTGGGAGGCTGAGGTGGGTGGATTGTTTGAGCTCAGGAGTTCCAGACCAGCCTGAGCAAGAGCGAGACCCCATCTCTACTAAAAAAAATATATAAAGAAATTATCTAGACAACTAAAAATACATAGAAAAAATTAGCCAGGCATGGTGGCACATGCCTGCAGTCCCAGCTACTCGGGAGGCTGAGACAGTAGGATCGCTTGAGCCCAGGAGTTTGAGGTTGCTGTGAGCTAGGCTAATGCCACGGCACTCACTCTAGCAAGGGCAACAAGTGAGACTCTGTCTCAAAAAAAAAAAAAAAGAAATCTCCCAAAACTTTACTAATAGCCTAGTGTCGACCTGAAGCCTTAATGATGACACAGTCAATTAACACATATTTTATATGCTATATGTGTTATATACCGTATTCTTACAATAAAGTAAGCTAGAGAAAAGAAAATATTAAGAAAACCATAAGGAAGAGAAAATATATTTATTATTCATTTAAGTGGAGGTGGATTATAATAAAGGTCTTCATCCTAATCATCTTCACATTGAATAGGTTGAGAAGGAGGAGGAAGGGGAGGCAGGAGAGGGAGAAGGAAAGGGTCTTGCGGCCTCAGGGGTGGCAGAGGAGAAAGAGGTGGAAGCGGAGGCAGGAGAGGCAGGCATCCTTGGCGTAACTTTACAGAAATATGTCATGATTTGTCTGACTTTTTTGCTTTTTCACTTTTCTAAAAATGTTTCTATATGGTAACAATCCTTCTGTTTGCTTTAATTTCAGTGCCTGTATCATAAAAGGGTCCATGTCATAAAAGAAGTCAGAAACAGTCTTGAATAACCGGAATTCTTCTGCCAGATTGTCTAATGTCAACTTGTCTTCTGAGACTGTTACATCTTCTTTCTCATTGTCTGGCACTGGTTCAGAAGCACTCATCTCCATCAAGTCATCTGTTAATTTCTCTGGTGTGACATCTAGCAGCTCTTGAATTTCTCCAAGATCCATATCCTGAACCCTTCACCTCTCACCTTTTTTGCTATATTCATGATCTCTCTCATGATTTTCTTGACTCTGTTGTAAATCCTGTAAAGTCATGTGCAACGTCTGGACATTTTCTCCAGTAGGAATTTATTGTTTCAGGCTTATGGTTTTCACGGTTTCTTCTACAGAAAGAAAGAATGGCATCATGTTATAGAAGAAACAATGGCATCTTCAGTGGTGTGATCCTTCCAGACTTTCGCGATATTCTAACAGACCAGTACCAGTCCTCGGCCTGGGGGGTGGGGACCGCAGAGTTAGCCTATCCCTTCCTGCCCTAAACCCTAGTGCTTGCTTCTCTTCTTTACCAATAAATGTCTTTTGTGGCTTTTTCCCCCCCAGAATAGGGCACTTTTATCCACATTTAAAACCTGTTCAGGCAGATATCCTTTCTCCTCAACGATTTTCTTAATGGTGCCTGGAAACTCATCTGCTGCCTCTTGGTCAGCAGAAGCTGGTTCTCCTGTTATCTTGACATTTTTAAAGCCAAACCCTTTTCTAAAATTATCAAACCATCCTTTGCTGGCATTAAATTCTCCAGCTTTAGATTCACCTTCCTTTTGCTTTTGTTAAGTTGTAATATAATGACTTCATTTTTTCTTGAATCATATTAGAATCTATAGGTATGCTTTTCTTACAGCAATCCTGCATCCACATAAAAGCTGCATTTTCAATATGAGATAAAAAGGTATTTCACAAAAATTATAAGGTCTTTGTGCCTGCTGGTGTAGCTGCAGTGGTAACTTCTTGAAGCTCCTTTTCTTTCCTTTTATTATTTTTTAAACAATGGTCCTTATGCTGAATTCATTTCTTTAGATGGAGGGCAATTGCAGCTGCAGACCTCAATCTACAGTCTATATCAAGCAATCCAACTTTTGCTTGTGATGTCATGACTTTTCTCTGATTCTTGGGAGCACTTCCAGTATTTCTTGTGGTACTTTGAATGGGCCCCGTGGTGTTATTAAACATTTACAGTATTTCAGTAAACATGACGAAAAATAAGTGAGAACCACAAGAGATCACTTTTTACTGCAATTTACAATTTGCTGGAGAGATGAACTGCTCACTAGGAAATGATTAGCATTACACAGGGCATTTTAAGCAGACAATTGCAATACTTGAACTCACCGCAATAACAACAAAGGGAGCTATGAAATTATTATAGTAGTACAGTATGTACTATAGCTAATTTTATGCAGTTATGAATTAATATTGCATCTTTAAATTTGTTTACATTTCTCTTAACTAGGAATAGTACCATGTATGGTCTGTGCTTGTATGCATGAGTTTTGATAAATTTTTACTTTTTACAACAGATTTGTATATACATTATGGTAGTAAATGATAAAATAGATTACTATCTACAGATATTTTATGCATCCATGATGTACCTAACTTTTTCTTAATTTTTTGGACATCTCTAGGCTACATGGTTCATCTGTTTTTTTGTTTATTTTAAGAGATGGGGTCTTGCTACATGGCCCAGACTAGTCTTGAACTTCTGGCCCCAGGCAAACCTCCTGCCTCAGCCACCCAAGAAGCTAGGACTACAGGTGCAAGCCACCATGCCCAGCTTGTTGAATTTTTTCAAATTGTTACAAATTCTCCCAGAATTTCCAATATATGTATTGAAAAAAATCTGCATATAAGTAGACCCATGCAGTTCAAATCTATGTTGTTCAAGGGTCAATTGTACACAATTCCAGATGTGAATAATGAAATGCTATGACAGTGTAAGAGAGAGGTATGATAGAGTGGAGAAGGGGTGGGAGGTGAGGCTGGTTGTCAGCAAAAACTTTGAGGACCTAAATGACAAGGAGGAGTCAGGCACAGGAAGGTTTCGCATGAGGGAACAGGGCTCGAAATGAAAAACCTGCCTGTGGCTTTGTAACAACCAGCATTCCTTCCAGCCTCTACTGTATGCCAAGTTCTACCTTAAGATACTATTAGTATTTGCTTCCCCATCCTGTCCTACCTGTAATTTCTACCCAATTTTTAAAATTATAACAACAATAACAGCAGCTAATATTTACTGAGTACTATGTATTAGGCATATTCTAAGCACTTCAAATGAATCAATCCATTTAATCTTCAACTCAGTCCTCAGGTGGGTACTTCCCATCGTGTAGTCAAATAAACTGAAACACGAAGCTATGAAAACGTTGGCTAAGGTCACAAAGCTAGCATTAATAAATTATGGAACCAGACTCAAACTCCAGCAGATTTGCTCCTCATCATATGAATACTGTACTGTCCCCCTGGGAAGCTTCTCCTCAGCACAGGCTCTAAGAATGGAATGGGAAGGGGAAGTTTCAGCGGTTTGCAGTAGTCCCCAGCTCCCTTTCCAGGTTGCTCTTTCTGGCCTAAGGGAAAGGACCACCAAGTTCAGAGACTGCTCCATTATAGACGAATCAGCACTTCCAGTTCCTCTGCTGAGTATCCTCTTCTCAAAGACCATGCATGCACCACTCACTGTGGTCAGTTACCTCCTTGAGCTCACCACTGCCATTGCTAGGGTGGATAGTAATTAGCTTAAGTTCCCCAATCTTTTGGTTTCTGCTTCTATTAACACAAAATCCCCTTCACAAGATAGAGATTTGGATCCCTTTTCTATCTTCCCCAGCAGCAGCCAGATATGCCTTGTTATTGGTAATAATAATAAATGCTGGACATTTAACTGTATGCCACTTCTTGTAGTATTAATAATACTAGGAGCTTTCTGTAAATTACCACTAATTATTACAACTAGCAAGACAGATGTTAATACTACCTTACAGACAAGGAAACTATGGCTCAAAGAAGTTAAGTAACTTGTCCAAGGTCACTCAGGAAGCAGCAAAGGTGAACTCTGAGCTCAAAGCCGGTGTCCTTTCACCATGTCAAACTGCCTCCTTCTTAGCCTCCCTACTTTCCAGAAAGTTGTCAAGAAGCACACCAGTCACAGGGTTCCTCTGCTCACTGTCTCCTTTCAACTTTTCCTTTCTCCTCCTATAGGTCTGCCAACATGGACTTGGATTGGGGCTGGGGCTGGCAAAAATGTTCCCCCAGTATTCTACCCCAGAGTTTTATCTTCATGATAGTCCCCTTCCCCCCTTTCACACCTTATCCATCACAAGCTCCCCTTCCAGGATTCTGGGGAGGTGTGACACCCCTCCACAGTGGCTTTCCAGGAGTTGCATAAATAAACAAGTCCCCTTATCCTCAATAGCCTTCTGGAGTCTTCACCAAGGTCAGCTTCACTGCCATAGTCCTTCATAGCATTCCTTGAACACTAGAAATTTGTTCAAAGAATAGTAAATATGATAGGTTTCATCACATAAAAAATGAAATTTGGTCTCCTTATTTTTTTTTTCCTACAGAATCTCACTCTGTAGCCCAGCGTGGAGTGCAGTGCTGCAATCATAATAGCTCACTGGCAGCCTTGAACTCCTCAACTCGAGTTATCCTCCTGCCTCTAGAGTAGTGGGGACTACAGGTGCACTCCACTACACCTGGCTAATTTTTTAATTTTTTATAGAGACAGGGTCTCACTATGTTACCCAGGCTGGTCTTGAATTCTTGGCTGCAAGTGATCCTCCAACCTTGGCCTTCCAAAGCAGTGGGATTATAGGCATGAGCCACTGCACCTGGCCCAGTCTCATTATTAATTAAATGTAAATTAAAACAATAATAGTGAATGTCTAGAAATAAGTATCTTTCAATTAAGAGATTTGATAACTAAATCATTATACAGGACTATAATGGCACATTAACTGTTGTTAAAAAGACATCTACCTAATTTGACATGGAAAAATATATACCACATCTTGTTAAATGAAAGAAATAGACTACAAACTGTTTTGCACAACCCAATCCTACATTTTATAAAAATATATACACGTATATGTATATCTGAATATGTACAGAATAAAGTCTGAAAGGATACACATCAAATTCTTAGCGGTTACATCTGGGGAATGAGATGAAGAAGGGAGAGGTTTTATTTCATAGTTCTCTTAATTGTTTAAATTTTTATAACAAGCATGGATTACTTTTTAAAAGTGTTATTTTTAAATGCCTGCTTAAAACTAATTTATGGTTTTACAAGGCAGATGAGTAGTTACTTTCAGGAGGCCAGGGACTACCAGATGCATGAGAGGGGTTTCTGGGGGGCTGGTAACGATCCATTGGAGTGTTCAGTGTGTGAGAATTCATCAAACTGTATGTACATTTATGATCTGGGCATTTTCTGATAACTTCCTAGAAACCTACATTCCAGGAGCATCTCAAAGAACCAGCTGTCAGCAGAGGTGACTTCAGGAAGCCCTGGCCTGGCACATGTCAGCATCAGTGAAGATTTCCCTCTTTCAAGAAGGCAATATGGTATAATTAAAAGAGCACAAGTCTTAGAATCAGTCAGTCACATCTTCAGTCCAGTCTCCCCTCTGCCTAACTGTCTTTAATTGGAGATGCTAAATAAATATGGCTCCCTTCTCCCTTTCCTTTTTC
Organism: Indri indri; assembly: GCA_004363605.1. NCBI lineage: Eukaryota > Metazoa > Chordata > Mammalia > Primates > Indriidae > Indri > Indri indri. The sequence goes on from RJWJ010016059.1 coordinate 6,833, forward strand.
CAGAACAACTAAGAATTCTTGTAGGTATATTTTTAAAAATACATGTCTCCACTTTAAACATAATAAAGTAACAAGGAAATGAGAATTCATGTGACTTGATTATGAAACAGCTCTTTAGATCACTATTGTGCTTAAAAGAACTTATCTAAGAACTTATCTGTCCTATAAAAAGGCATTCTGGTATTAGGGTTTTTTGGAAGTGTTACTTTTCATAATTAAAGTTGGCAGACAAATCAGCATTTCATTTCCACTTCAGCACACAGATAAATAAAAATTGAGTCCTAATAAGGTGGAAGAAAAACTAATAGTTTGCCAGGCGCGGTGGGTCACACCTGTAATCCTAGCACTCTGGGAGGCCGAGGCGGGCGGATCGTTCTGAGCTCAGGAGTTCGAGACCAGCCTGAGCAACAGGGAGACCCCGTCTCTACCAAAAATAGAAAGAAATTAATTGGACAGCTAAAAATATATATAGAAAAAATTAGCCGGGCATGGTGGCGCATGCCTGTAGTCCCAGCTACTCGGGAGGCTGAGACAGTAGGATGGCTTGAGCCCAGGAGTTTGAGGTTGCTGTGAGCTAGGCTGGACACGGCACTTGCCCCAGGCAAGAGAGTGAGACTCTGTCTCAAAAACAAACAAACAAACAAAAACTAATAGTTTAATGAAGAAAGTTTAATGACCTTGTTGTGCAATGTTAGCGTGTGTCTAACTCCAGAAAGTTTATAGTGTGAAACAGCTTTTTCTTTAGAAAGCTAGTAACAATGAGTTTGCAAGACTACCAACAGTTTACACAATACATCTGTTTTGCAAAACTTTCAGGTGCACAAAATCAATAAGGATCATTACTTTAAAATGTGTAAAAATGGAATTCAGGATTTTAAGACTCCAGAAAGCAAGGTGTAAGTTTAGATTTATACAGAATCCTCAACTCCATTATGGTCATCATAAAATTTTAACAATGAACATAAATACTTTTTATATGTTTCTTTTAATGTTTAAGATTTTAAGAAACCTAACATTTAAAAAAATGTATCTTCCCTCATAAGGAAGTATAATAAATTTAAAGCAAATGCCAAAAATTCTTAGTTTGCCATCAAGTTATCTCCATTGCTTCTTCTGAAATATGCCCTCTCCAGATCAGATGACATTCTTTAACGTGAGTTCTGGACCCAACTGTCAGAGTGACTTAAAAATACAGGGCACAAGGGAACACCCAACAATTCATCTAGGCGATGAAGATTTTAAGCTTCTATTCTCCACTAAAAGCAGAGTAGCTCATGTGACACTGCTGTCATCAACCCCCAGGAAATGTAGAAGTCTCCCAAAATTCTCCAGGAAAGAAAAGAAGCCAACTTTAAGATAAATAAAGCTGGGCCAGGTGTGGTGGCTCAGGCCTGTAATCCTAGCACTCTGGGAGGCCGAGGTGGGAGGATCACTTGAAATCAGGGGTTTGAGACCAGCCTCAGCAAGAGGGAAACCCCATCTCTACTAAAAAAAATAGAAAGAAATTAGCTGGGCAACTAAAAAAATATATGTATATAAAAAATAAAAATTAGCCGGGCATGGTGGCACACGTCTGTAGTCCCAGCTACTCGGGAGGCTGAGGTAGGAGGATCACTTGAGCCCAGGAGTTTGAGGTTGCTGTGAGCTAGGCTGATGCCACAGCACTCTAGCCTAGGCAACAGAGGGAGACTCTGTCAGAAAAAAAAAAAAAAAGATAAGTAAGCTGGACTCTAAGACTGAAAAGAGATTCTGAAATCCCCATTATACATTTCAGAGAACTGAGCTCAATAAATAACCTTTTATGTATTAACCAACCATTATTTTACCGAAAATCTTTTACTTCGGTATAAAAATTTTCCTTTTTTAAAAAATACACTTCAATGAGATTACTATTTTTATTTTCCTTGTTATATGTTTGTACAAATTATCTGCCAGGAATGGTTATTAATTTTTGTAATCAATTTTTTAAATGTTTTTAAAACATTCATTATTTGTAACTACTGACTTCTTACCAGACAGAGTCTGCACATAATTCCACAATGTGTCTTTATTTGTCCAAAAGTAGTCTCCGTTGCCAATTGAAAGAGTATATGATCGTTCATCCATAAGCTTGACTTTTCTTCTACTATGGCCTAATGAGCATGGCTGACCCTCTAGGCGTACAGAACTCTTTGACCCACAAACCTTGACACTCTTTAAGCCAATAGACTTCATTTCTAATCAAACAATTGCTTTTAGGTTTAAACTAAGTAGAAAAGTACTGCATTACTTTTTCAAAACTGAAAAAAAATCAGTTAACTGAAAGCACAGACACATTCCAATATAGAATGTTAACAATTCAAATCTGATTGGAGGATGACCACAAGCCATACTTGTCAAACTATAGCTCAAATAATGTTCAAGAAAAAAAGATTTTTCCACAGAAAAGAAAAATGTTAAAAGGCCTAAGGAAATCAACTGCTATAGTCACAAAATACCGACAGTGCTTTTGTAAAACAATGTTTTAAATAAGAAGGATGCCATTTCAAAGAAAAATAATTCAGGTTCACTAAAGTCACCATACATAGCTGAGGTTAACACAATTCACATGTGGTTTCTATCATCTGAACAAGTACATCTGACTTATCAAAACCCTGCATATAAATGGCTGATTTCTACACAGCTCAGAGAAATAACATATGACTCAATGGAGCTGTCTTCTATAGCCAAGAAGTATTCCCTAACATTCCCTCCACTTTAGGCTGGACATGAGGAGCTGGAGAAATGGGAGAGCACACATTTCAGAGCCCAAAGAATAAGCCATTCATAACCAGCAATGCTACAGACATGAGCATCTTGTCCAGTACTGAAAGGAACAGAAATTCAAATCAACAATATCAGCATGCTTTAAGGAAGACAGGCGAAGCAAAACACTGCCACTGCTAATGAGTATTTTGGGTGGGGGGGGGACAGGGTCTCACTCTGTTGCCTGGGCTAGAGTGCAGTGGCATCATTGTAGTTCATTGCAACCTCAAACTGCTGGGCTCAAGTGATCCTCCCACCTTGGCCTCCCAAAGTGCTAGAATTACAGGCATGAGCCACCATGCCTGGCCTTGATAAGTATTTTTATTTTCATATTTAAGAGCAGTGTTTATGCATAGAAAAGACTGAGATTTACTTTAGTTTTAAAATATTAATATTTGATTTGTTAAAGTTACAAATTTCAAAAGCCTCAATTGTTCGATAATTTGTAAGCAAAATGGAAGAAAGACAGAAAGAAAGAAAGAAAGAAAGAAAGAAAGAAAGAAAGAAAGAAAGAAAGAAAGAAAGAAAGAAAGAAAGAAAAGAAAGAAAGAAAGGAAAGAAAAAGTCCAGATTTTTCTCAAATTTTACATTCGATTTAGACATCTTATTCTATTTGGAGGTCTAATTTAATATTTATTTGTTTAGAGACAGGGTCTCACTCTGTCACCCCAGCTAAAGTGCAGTAGCCTCACTGTAGCACACTGCAACCTCAAACTCTTGGGCTCAAGCAATCCTCCTGCCTCAGCCTCCTGAGGAGCTGGGTCTATAGGCATGTACCACCATGCCTGGCTATTTTTTCTACTTTTTGTAGAGACGGGGTCTCACTCTTGCTCAGGCTGGTCTCAAACTCCTCAGCTCAAGCAATCCTTCTGCCTCAGCCTCCCAGAGTGCTAGGATTATAGGCACGAGCCACCGCGAATGGAGGTCTAATTTCAAAGGTCTGGGATGAATGTTCAAACTCATTTACAAAGTTAAACACCTTCAAACATCAAATTTTAAGTATTTAAACTTTTTAATATATTCGATTTTTAGTATAATTGTTTGACTTAAAAAGACAAAATTTCTTGAGAATTTAAATAACTTATTTTATTTTTTTTTGAGACAGCGTCTCACTCTGTTGCCCTGGGTAGAGTGCCGTGGCATCAGCCTAGCTCACAGCAACCTCCAACTCCTGGGCTCAAGCAATCCTCCTGCCTCAGCCTCCCAAGTAGCTGAGACTACAGGCATGCGCCACCAGGCCTGGCTAATTTTTTCTATATATTTTTAGTTGTCCAGCTAATTTCTTTCTATTTTTAGTAGAGACAGGGTCTGACTCTTGCTCAGGCTGGTCTTGAACTCCTGACCTCGAGCAATCCTCCAGCCTCGGCCTCCCAGAGCGTTAGGATTACAGGCGTGAGCCACCATGCCTGGCCTTAAATAACTTCTTAATCTAAAAAATTAAACTTATAAATATAGTGACTCTTAGTCACTCTTTAATGTTCATACAATAATATAAATACAGTAAGGTTTCAACTTAAATCCACAAGTATAAATCAATATTCACTCAATTACATATTTTAAATTGGAATCATAAGACCAACATGTAACTTGAAATTCTAACATTAAAAACACTTAAAATATCAAATGTAGATCACTATTACATCAACTCCTTGTTCTGAAAACTGGTAAATGGAAAGGATTATTTAAGCTCTTCACATTTAATATGTGTTTCTGGGAAGAATTACTGTTTATCCCAGTTAATAAGGTAGAGCTATTCTTTTTTGCTTGCTTGGTTTTTCTTTTATTTATTTATTTATTTTATTTGGGAGAGCTATTCTTTACAGAAGAATGCTAACTAGTAAATGTAGAAACAGCAACAGAATTAGAAAAATGCCATTTTGCAACCCCCAATGATATAACTTATTAAGGAAAGGATCATCAACAGTGGATGTTTACACAATGCCAAATTATTATCCCATAGAATACTTCTAATTGCAAATGGAAAGAGATGCCCCTGTAACCACCTTGACAAATTGAATGTCCTTATTTTTAAGAAATGCATGTTGAAGTACTAAGAGATAAAGTGTCATGATGTCTACAACCTATCTAGAAACAATTCAACATTAAAAGTTGTAGCTAGAGCTAGAGGAAGCAAATATGGGAAAATGTAACAATTGTTGAAATAGGTGGTGGATATATGGATATTCATTTTATTTTTTCAATTTTTTGGATGTTTGAAATCATTCACAATAAAAAATTGATTTTTTAGATGTTTGAAATCATTCACAATAAAAAATTGAAAAAATACCAAATAATGCAGATTCCTTACTGAACCTTGAAAAATGCAATGGCAGGACAGCACTGTGTAGTATATTTACTCAGCTATACATACATAATATATAGATGACTTAAAATATAAAGTCATATTTTAAGTCAATGTGAGTTTGTGTAGGCATAGAAAAAGCCTGGAAGAACACCAAACTTGGTACTAGTTACCTGGAGAGAGGAACTGGCTAGGAGAGATAGAAAAATTATACTTTTTATTTTATATACTTAATAATAAAACATTTTGGCCATTTTATATAAAATAAAAATAGCCTTGGCTTAAAATAGTCCCATTTGTTTGTTCTTCCTACAGTTTTTCTGGTCATCCTCACTCAAAATTTCAAAGCCATCTTTACTCTTCTCTACTCATCTGGCACTATTTTTCCCTTCTTCATAATGTAATCAAATCTTTTCCTATTAAGTCTACCACTACCATCCTCATAGTCCAAATTCTCAGATAACTTCAAATCTAGGATTTTGTGTCCAAACTCCAGCTACTTTCCCCTTTCATATAACCATTAAAAGGTCAAATAAATCATCCTAAAATACTGTTGGTATTTCCTTAGTCAAGAATAAAACTGTTTTCACACTACTTTTCTATGTAACATAGGGACATAAACCATGTGAACCTTCCACTGCCCCTTTCAAGCTTTGTATTTTTTTTTTTTTGGTGACTCCCCTCCAGCTTTGTTTCGGTTTGTGCCTCTCCACCCTGGGACACCTCTCTCTTTAGGATTTGGCTGAAATACAATTCAGAATGGGGGATCTGCTGGCTGCTCCATTAATGGAAAACTATGCAACCCAGAAGCACAGGTAAATTAGCTCCCCATGGGATGAGTCTTTACCAACTGGAAACAGGAAATGGGACAAAGATGGACAGATAAATCATCCCTCCTTTCTTTCTCCTATGGACTACTCTGACATTTCTCTTTGAAACTCTTCCAGCTTTTCCTACTTTCCCACTCACCTCACCCCCTTCCTCCACACACGGATGCACGGACGTGTGCGCAAAATAACAAAACAGGCTGGGCGTGGTTCCTAGCACTCTGGGAGGCGAAGGTGGGAGGACTGCTTGAGCTCAGGAGTTCAAGACCAGCCTGAGCAAGAACAAGACCCCATCTCTACTAAAAATAGAAAAACTAGCCAGGCATTGTGGTGTGCCTGCAGTCCCAGCTATTCTGGAGGCTAAGGCAGGATGGTCTCTTGAACCCAGGGCTTGGAGGTTGCAGTGAGCTACGATGACATCACTTTATTCAACCGGGGATGACAAAGTGAGACTCTGTCTCAAACAAAACAAAACAAACAAAAACAAAAAACAAAAAAAACCCACTTCCAGAAAAATCCCACATATGAGTGACCTATGTCTCTTCACAGCTCAAGGTCAAGCAGTAGCCAGGTATGTAAATTACTGCATCCTCCTTCACCTTACTTCCTTCTCTTCCTCACTTTCATTACTCTAGGCTTGCACCTTCCAAATAAAAAGTTAGCCCCTTAATCGGGCTCAGCTTCACAGAGGATGCGGGCTAAAACATACACCTTACTTCAACTGAGCCTTATAAGCTACAACCCTGCAACATAAATAAATTAGAAAGCTATTAGGGTTCCCATTTCATAAATGAAGAAACTGAGGGTCAACGTCTGTTTCCGAAGGAGCACGGATTTCTGCTTACCTACTAAACCCAGTCACCAAAGTCTGCCACTTTTAGTTTCTAAACATTTCTCAAATCTGCCTCTCCTCTCCACCCTACCACTACCCTACAGTAATATTAACCAGCACTTTTCAAAAATCAGGGCCTGAGATCATCTCATTTAACTCTTTACCAGCCCTGTGAGGTAGATAGTATTCTTGTTCTCATTCTACACACAGGAAAGCTGTTGCTTAAAAAAAGCCTTCTTAAAATTTGCCCAAAGTCACACAGATATCAAGTGGTACAGCTCAGATGAACCTACACTGATTTCAAACCTCATATTCCTAATTCTTCATCATCTCTCACGTGGCTCAGTTAAAACATAAACCAGGATAGGGCATAGTGGCTCACATCTATAATGCTACTATGTTGGGAGACTGAGGTGAGAGGATCTCTTGAGGCTGGGAGTTTGAGACCAGCCTGAGCAACATAGTGAGACCTGTCTCTACAAAAAATTTTTAAAAAATTAGCTGGGCATGGTGTTGAACACCTGTAGTCCCTGCTTCTTGGTAGACTGAGGCAGGAGGATTTCTTGAGTCCAGGAGTTCAAGGCTACAGTGAGCTATGATGATGCCACTGCACTCTGGCCCGGGAATAGGGTGAGACTCTGTCTCAAAAAAATCAAAACAAAACAAAAACAACCCTGCTCTCAGTTATCCTCATACTCATTTTTCTTATCTTCAGAGTATTTATCACACTTTTAAATTATATTTATGTTTTATTTTGTTTACATGTTTATCTGTCTTTCATACTACATAATAAGCTCCATGAAGACAGAGACTTTGTCTGTCTTGTTCCCTGTTCAGTGCCTAAAGTAGTGCCTGGCAAAGCAGGCCATTGGTGAATATTTACTGAATAAATTAATATCACATTAGTTGGTCTTAGGTGGTCTCTGGGCTTCCACTCTTGCTTCCCTTAAATCCATCCTTTACCACAGCAAGTGTGATCAGGTCACTTAACCTCTGAACTCCTTTCATAGCTCTCTTTTCTTACCTAATGAAGAACAAGCACACAAGAACCTCAATGACAAGGACCCTGACTTCAGGGGCTCAGAGAGGAAGCACCATGTAAGGTAGATTTTGAATGAGGATAATTCAGATGCAGAAGAAACAGATGCAGAAGAAAAAGAAGGGCATTACGCTCAGAAGTTCATGCTTTGCAAAAGAGTCACTTCTGGTATTAAGAGCTGGGTGGGTTGATATAGAAAAATCAGCTGGGAAGATTATGAAGATGAACACAAACTACATTAAAGAACAAGGACTTGATGCCCAGAAGATGGTAGAGTCTCAGAAAGTTTATAGGCAGGGAAATGGCATGATGGCAGTGTCTTAGAAATAAAAAGAAAGGGCTGCAGTGAGGAGAATGGACTGGATAGAAGAGACAAACACCACACAGAAGCCTCCTTAATATGAAATAGATCATATTAAGTGACAAAAGTCAAGCCCTGTGTGGTGGCTGGCACCTGTAATCCCAGCTACTCAGGAGGCTGAGGATGGAGGATCACTTGAGGCCAAGAGTTTGAGACCAGCCAGGGAAACATAGTGATACCCAATCTCTGAAAAAATGAAAAGAAAAAATTTAGCATGAACCAGATAGGCTGGCATGCACCTGTATCCAGCTACTCAGGAGGTTGAGGCAGAAGGATGAACCCAGGAGTTCAAGGCTCACTATGATCACACTATTGCATGCCAGCCTGGGCAACAAAGATCCCATCTCTAAAAAAATCAAATAATTAAACGAGAGATAAAGGCCAGAACTACAGCAGTTAAAGTGGAGATGGAACAAAGCAGAGAGATTCATGAGAGCCACACTGAACACTCATCTACTTCATACAAATTGAACCTTACTATCTAGGTAGGAAAAGTTTCCTACAACGTGGGCTATAAACTTAAACCAATCAAAGAATCTCCTAATCACTCTGGACCTTATTCTTCAATTATACATATCACATAGCTCTTACCAAATGGGAATGCAACTATGATAGGTCCGTCTCCTTTACCAGACTTAACAGCAGGTCCTCAAAGGCAGGAAGTGTGTCACATCCATTTCTTCAACATCTGAGGAAGTACCTGCACTCAATCTTTGTGAATGAATAAATGAACAAGTAGAGAAAGGCTTTATGACTGAGGTAGGACTTGAAAACTAGACAGGTTTAGGTTTAAAAAGGTGATTCCAGGCAGGCGCAATGGTATGTGCAAGTAAGAACTGTAAACATAGGGAAGAAAGGCACTGCCCTAAATTAAGAAGGAAGATGTTGGTCCCCCTGTCAAACCTTGGGCAGGCCATGCTTGTTCCCTGCCTGTAACATTCTCCCCTATGCACACTACCCCATTCCACATGGCTCACTTCCTTGACTTCTTTCAGTTCTCTGCTCCAGTATCACCTCAACAGAGACCTTCCCTGACCAATCTATTTAAAATCTACAGCAACTCTATTATCCTCACTTTCTAACCCTTTGTTGTTTTTTTCTTCTTAGAAGATTACTGAAGAGGCCAGGCGAGGTGGCTTACACCTGTAATCCCGGCACTCTGGGAGGCCGAGGCGGGAGGATGGCTCGTGCTCAGGAGTTTGAGACCAGCCTGAATAACAGCAAAACCCCGTCTGTACCAAAAATTGAAAAATTTTTAGTGTGGTGGCATGCACATGTAGTCTCAGCTACTTGGGAAGCTGAGGCAGGAGGATCACTTGAGCCCAGGAGTTTGAGGTTGCTGTGAGCTAGACTGATGCCATGGAACTCTATTTAGGGCAACAGATGAGACTCTATCTCAAAAAAAAAAAAAAAAAAAAGATTATTGAAGAGATCCTCTAATGATTCTATTCATCTGCACCTGTATTAGGACTGACTCACTTTAATTTCCAAGTGAAGTTCATTTGTAGGTCATTGAGATCAGAATCTATTAAAATTTACAGCACATTGAGATTTTTTTCTTTCTTTCTTTTTTAAAATTAAATTCACTGTAAAAAGTGTAAGTCCTGCCACTTAAGTTTCTTCCACTAAAACCTGCATGTGGCCAGGCACAGTGCTTCACATCTCTAATCCCAGTACTTAGGGAGGCCAAGGAAGGAGGATCCCTTGAGGCCAGGAGTTCAAGACCAGCCTGGGCAACATAGCAAGACCCCTGTCTCTACACAAAAAAAAAAAGGAAAGAAAAATTAGCAGGGTGTGGCCACACATCTGTAGTCCCACCTACTCAGGAGGTTCAGGCAGAAGGCCTGCTTGAGCCCAGGAGTTCAAGGCTGCAGTGAGCTATGATTGTGCCCCTGTGCTCCAGCCTGGGAGACAAAGCAAGACAGTCTCTAAAGAAACCCCCAAAAACCCGCATGCCACAGAGAATATTAATTTCTTGCAGTAAACATATACCAGACATTCCCAGACGTGAGCCGGAAAAAATTTTATATTCCTTAATGGGGAAGATTCTAGGAATGAGGAAAATAGCCCATAAAAAAACCCATAAGTAGCTAATCTCGAGGAACTAGAGGAAAACAGGTACAAAATGCAAGATATTAGAGAGCACAGACCACAGAGCAACAACGCAATTTTAAACCTACTTCAATAAGTGGTTTTCACAAAGTTAATTCCATAGTACGTCTCTGACCAGAGGCAGTCTCATGTGGCCAAAACAGCCCAGATGAATCCCAGCCTGAGCCATGCAACGTTAAGGTAGTTGTGTGCTCTGGGGTGACCTTCCCTTGTCTGCCTTTCCCACTGAGAAGTGGCAAAGTCTGTGAGGCGGCAAAATAAATTTGAGGCTCTTTAGGCCAAAGTTGTTATGGAGAGCAGGGCAAAGGTAGTCAGTAGCGGCTTCATCCTGCACTTGAATCAAAAACTACAGGAGCTGGGGTCCAAAGACTCACGTTAGCGACAGCCGAGGTGGAGAATGGGGGAGAGAAACGCAAGCCCAAATTATAGTCGCCCTCGAATCCCCACTCCTAGTCCCCACCGCCTCAGCGCGCCGGGTCCGCCCGCCCCCGCGTGTCCCGCGGCCTCATCGCTCAGGGCGATGGCACCTCACCTGCAGGCTTGTCTGCAGCCATCTTCCCGCCTCGGATCGGGTTCTTCCCCGCAGGTGGCGTGGCCCCGACTCCCGCCGCCGGGCTGGCCGCTGTGCTGGACCTCGAAGAACAACTCTGTGCCCACCCCGGCTCCGGGCCCCCGGGTTCCGGCCTGGGGAGTGGGCAGACGGCGGGCTGAGGAAGTGACGAGGGCTAGTTCTCGTCGTCTAGCAACAGCAACAGCGTCTCCTCCCAAGCAGCCCCACAGCCTCCCGCCACACACAGACAACTTCCGTCCCGCGGCATCCGGGTACACACTACTTCCGGGGGCCGCGGCCCGCCGCGCCTGCAGCGCCGGCGTGGGGCGGGGCCAGCCGCAGTTCCCACGCCGGCGTCCCCTCCGTGCCCCGCCCCCAGCCAGACGTGTGGTTGCTCCAATCTGTGGATGTGTGCAGGGTAGTTCCAGGGGCTCCTTTCTTTTGCTTATTCTGATTAAAATACCAAAATGTCAGAGCCCTTGTCTCTCATTTTACATAAAATTGCAATGTCACACCTGACATTTATGTGCTAAGCACTGAGCCCCGCACTTGGCCTGTACTATCTCTGATTTCTCACAACCACTTTGTGAGGAAGGCGTTGTTGAGGTTCCCGTTTTTAAAAGGATTTTTTTTTAGAATAGTTTTATATTTGAAGATAAGTTGCAAAGAAGGCACATAGAATTCCTGTATAGTCTTCAACCAGTTTCTCCTATTGTGGACACCTTAATTATTAAATTACTGTGGTACATTAGTCACATCTAAGAAACCAGTTTGATTGGTAAAGTATTATTAACTAAACTCCACATCTTTTTTTTTTTTTTTTTTTTTGAGACAGAGTCTCACTCTCTTGCCTGGGGCGAGTGCCGTGGCGTCAGCCTAGCTCACAGCAACCTCAAACTCCTGGGCTCGAGCAATCCTGCTGTCTCAGCCTCCTGAGTAGCTGGGACTACAGGCATGTGCCACCATGCCCGGCTAATTTTTTTCTCTATATATTTTTAGCTGTCCAATTAATTTTCTTTCTATTTTTGGTAGAGATGAGGTCTCGCTCTTGCTCAGGCTGGTCTCGAACTCCTGAGCTCAGAATGATCCGCCCGCCTCGGCCTCCCAGAGTGCTAGGATTACAGGCGTGAGCCACCGCGCCCGGCCTTAAACTCCACATCTTATTAAGATTTATTGGGTTTCCGTCAATGTCATTCTTCTGTTCCAGGATCCCGTCCAGGGTACCACATTGCATTTATTGGTCATGTTTTCTTAGGCTATATTTGGCTGTGACGGTTTCTCAGATTTTCCTTGTTTTTGATGACCTTGACAGTTTTGAAGAGTAATGCTAGATTTTTGGAAAGGACGTACCTCAATTTCGGTTTGCCCAGTGTTTTCCTCATGGTTAGACTGGGGTTACTTGTTTTCAGGAGGAAGACCACAGAGGTGACTGGCCATTCTCATCACATCAAATCAAAGGTATGTGCTATCAAAATGACACCACCGATTACATTAACTTTGATTACCTCTCTCTGGTGGTGTTTGCCAGTTTTCTCCACAGTAAAGTTACCTCCTTTACTCTTCCACACTACTTTTTGGAAGCAAGTCAATAAGTGCAACCCACAGTCAAGGTGGGAAGGGGGATAGTTAAGCTCTACCTACAGCAGTGGGGAGTGTGTACATAAATTATCTCCAAAGGCAATTTGCCTCTTCTGCATTTAGCGATTTATTCAATAATATACTTATGTCAGTATAGACTCATGGATATTTATTTTATACTTTGATTGTAATTCAATTATACATTATTTTGTTGCTCGAATTGTCCCAGTTTTGTTAATTGGGAGATTTTTCAAGTTTGCTCATGTGTCCCTTTGACATGATTGCCTGTTTTTAAAAAATAATCTTTTTAATTCAAGTTAACATGTACATAGAAAAGGGTACAAATCATAAGTACACTTTATTGAATTTTCAACTCAACACACCCATGTAACTAGCACCCAGAGAAAAGACAGAGCGTTACCTGTACTTGGAAGTTCCCCTAATGCCTCTTCCCGTTCCCCCACAAAGATAATCATCATGCTGAGGGCTAACACTGTGATTTAGTTTCACCTGTTTTTAAACGTAATGTATAGGGATCATGCAATGTATTTTCTTTAGGGTCTTCCTTCTTCTGCTCAATATTATGAGATTCATCCACACTGTAGAGTGAGGTTGTTTGTTTCTCATTGTTATATATTGTAATATTACATTATGTGAATATTCTGTAATTTATGTATTCATTTTATTGTAGGGCATTTTGAATAAGACCAATATGAATATCGTAGTATGACTTTTGATGAATATGCATTAGAGCCCACCGCAAGAAGGCACACCTTATGCCATAGGAAGCGCAGTAGGGAGGCTCTTAATAAAAAGCAATTAGGAAGAACCTCTTACAAAATTTGGGCTCGTGCTGGAGGGATTAGGAAAGTAGGGGGCCAGATTTGGATGGGATACAGTCAGGAAACAGGCAATTCAGTCTTAATTTTAGAAGCAGGAGGAGCAAAGCAAGCTAGGGCTGTCATTGGGGCAGCTTCACTCATGTTAGAAGAAGGGGGTATTCCCTAATTTTTATGGTTGTGGAGGGCCTTGTTTCTGTCTTGTCCAAAACACAATCATCCTGTAACTGTCTGTGAACATTGTTCATATTCTGTGAATGCTGTTTATGTACCGTTGGGAACATTCTGCAAGCAGAACTGTTTTTTATTTTCTTAGTCCCCTTTCATAGCCCAGCTGTGTCAGCAAAGCTATTGTTCACTTTCTCACATGTGGTCATGTATATGTCGTTCATGTCCCCCATTTCACAGATAAGGAAATTGAGGCACAGATGCTAACCCACTTTCCCAAGTCACAAGACTAGTAAGTGGCAAATACGTTAACCACTACATTCTAGGTTCTAGAATTTGCCTATATTGAAGACATTTTGGCTCTCTTCTCTCCCCTTTCAATATTGGCAACTCTACTTCTGTTCACAGCCAGTCTTACATCAATGATGAAGAGTTAATTCAGGAGCAGAAGGAGGAAAAACTCAGTAGGAATCTGCTCTGTCATCAACTGTGGTGAGTCGCTTTACCTCCAGCTAATGACGGCACCACTATCCATTCACAGTTCCTCAAGCTGTATGTGGTCCTTGCCACTTGTGGAAGACTGTCTCCAGAGAATCACACGATATGTGACCTTTTATGTCCAGCTTCTTTGTTAATAAATCCTTCCATCCCAATATGCACACGCTGCTCCTATCAGCAAGAGGTAGAGTTGAACCCAATGTGCATCATGGTGATTATAGTTAATAATAATGTATTGTATATGTGTACTTGATGTTTGCTGAAAGAGAGACCTCATGTTCTCACCACACACACACAAAACACTGTGACATGATGGGTATGTTAATTAGCTTGATTGTGGTAATCATTTCACAATGTATATGTATTTCAAAACATCATGTTGTATACACTAAATATACGCAATTTTTATTTGTCAATATTACCTCAATAAAGTTAGGGGAGAAAATAGAGAGGGAGTCAACTTTCTCTTCCCTTGAGTCTGGGCTGGCCTTGTTATGTGCTCTGACCAATAGAATGCGGCAGAAGGCATGAGACCTTGTCTCAATTCTGGGCCTAGCCCTTAAAAGGCATAACAACTTCCATTTTGCTGCTCTTCGAATTCAGCTGCTACGCTGTAAGGCAGCCCAGGTCATCCTGCTGCGCAGAGAGAGAGAGTGAGAGAGAGACCATGTGGAGGAGAACCACAGCGTCCCAGCACCAGCCAGAACCAAGGTTCCAGACACATGAATGATGCCTTCTCGAATCATCCAGCCCAACCCAGCTGCCAGCTGAATGCAGTCACATGAGTGATCCTAGCTAACACCACATGAAGCAGAAAAACTGCCCAGTCAACTGCCAGACTTGTGAGAAATAATAAACCATTGTTGTTTGGGGTTTTTTGTATCTAATTTTTAAAATTGAGATATAATTCACATACCATACAATTCATCCTTTTAATTCCGTGAGTTTTAGTATTCACAAAGTTGTGCAACCATTACCACTATCTAATTCTAGAACATTTTCATCACCCTAAAAAGAATCTCTGTCCCCATTAGCAGTCACTTCCCATACCTCCCAACCCCCAGCTACTAATCTGCTTCCTGTCTATGATTTGCCTATTCTGGACATCTCATATAAAGAGAATCATATAATATGTGACCTTTTATGTTTAGCTTAGCATGATGTATTCAGGATTCATCCACACTGTAGCAAGTATCTGTACTTCATTCATTTTTATGGCTGAATAATATACCATTGTTAAGAATACATCACATTCTGTTTATTCATCAGCTGATGGACATTTGGTTTGTTTCCATTGTTTGACTTTTATGAATAATGTTGTATAAACATTCATTTACAAGTTTTTGTGTGGACATATGTTTTCATTTCTCTTGGATATATACCTAGGAATGAATTTCTGGGTCATATGGTAACTGTTTAACATTTTGAGGAACTGTCAAAACGTTTTCCAAATCAGCTGTAGCATTTTATGTTCCTGCTAGCAGTGTATGAGAGTTCCTGTTTCTCCACATCCTCACCAACACTTGTTATTGTATATTTGATTATAGCTATCCTAGTAGAATGTGAAGTGATACCTCATTGTGGTTTTGTTTTGCCTTGCCCTGATAGCTAATGATGTTGAGGTCTTACATTTAGGTTTTCAGTACATTTTCAGTTAATTTTTGTATATGGTATGCGGTAAGGGTCCAACTTCATTTTTTTTTTGCATGTGGATATCCAGTTGTCCCAGCACCGTTCGTTGAAAAGGTCATTGTTTCACTATTGAATGGTCTTGGCATCCTTGTTGAAAATCGGTTGACCATAGACATATGGGTTTATTTCTGGATCCTCAATTCTATCCCATTGATGTTTATGTCTATCCTTATGCTGGTAGCATACTGTCTTGTTTACCGTTACTTTGTAGGATGTTTTGAAATAGGGAAGTGTGAGTCCCTCCCAGTTCGTTCTTCTTTTTGAAGATTGTTTTGTCTATTTGGGTCTCTTGTAATTTTGTATGAATTTTTTTTCTGCCTCCTCTTCCTCCTCATCATGTGAATTTTAGAATCAGCTTGTCAATTTCTATGAAGTATTTGACTGGATTCTGATAGGCATTTTATTGAATCTGTAATCAATTTGGGGAGTATTGACATCGTTATTCATGGGGATTCATGAACATGTGATGTTTTCCATTTATTTAGATGTTCTTTAATTTCTTTCAACAATCTTTTGTAGTTTTCAGAGTACATTTCACATTTCCTTTGTTAAATTTATTTCTAAGTAATGTATTTTTGATGCTATTTCAAATGAAATTATTTTCTTAATGTTATTTTTGAATTGTTCATTGCAAATGTATAAGAATACAATTGATTTTTTTTTTTTTTTTCCCCCC
>RJWJ010016059.1:23190-35203 GCA_004363605.1 Indri indri
GCCTCCCAGAGTGCTAGGATTACAGGCGTGAGCCACAGCGCCCGGCCTACAATTGATTTTTGAATACTGATCTCTGTCCTGCAAACTTGCTGAACATGTTTATTAGTTCTAATAGTTTTTCAGTTGATTCCTTAGGATTTTCTATATACAAGATCATGTCATCTGTGAATAGAGATATTTTTACTTCTTCTTTCCAATCTGGATGCCTTTTCTTTTCTTGCTTAATTTTTCTGGCAAGAAATTTCACTATAATTTCAAATATAAGTAGTGTGAGTGGGCATCCTTGTCTTGTTCCCAAACTTAGGGGGAAAACATCTAGTCTTCCATCACTAAACACTATGTGGGTTTTGGGTTTTTTTTGAGATACTATTATCAGGTTGAGGAAATTCCCTTTTATTTCAAGTTTTTTGAGTGGTTTTTTTCCAAAAAGGTGGTTATATTTTGTCAAATGCTTCTCTATTTCTATTGAGATGATCATGTGGTTTTTGTTTTTTGTTGTATTAATATTATGTATTACAATAATGGCTTTTGGGATGTTAAACCAACTTGCATTCCTGGGATAAATCTCACTTAGTCATGATACATAATTCTTTTTACATGTTGCTGGATTCAGTTTTCTAGTATTTTGTTAAGAATTTTGGTATCCACATTCATAAGGGTTATTGGTCTGTAGTATTCTTTTCTTACAGTGTATTTTCCTAGTTTCAGTATCAGGATATTACTGGCCTGATAGAATAAGCTGGGAAACATTTATAATATTATTTGAGTCTTCTATTTCCTTATTGATCTTCTGTCTAGTTGTTCTATCCATTATTGAAAATGAGGTATTGAAATCTCCAACTATTATTATTATTATTTTTAAGCTAGTCAAATTTAGCAGTGGGGAGGTTGAATACCAACTTTAGTGACACTAATGTTAATAAGTTCTGATAACCCACTATCATCGGACCAGCCCTATTGTTGTTGAATTGTCTATTTTTCCCTTCATTTCTGTCAGTTTTTGTTTCACATATGTTGATAATCCGCTATAGGCACAACTAGTTTATAATGGTTATTTCTTCCTAATAGATTGATCTCTTTATCATTGTAAAATGTCCTTCTTTATCTCTAGTAACTTTTTTTTATTTTAAAGTGTATGTTGCCTGAAAGCATGTATTGCCTGATATTACCATAGACACTCCAGCTTCCTTGTGGTCGCTGTTTGTATGATACATTGTTTTCAATCCTTCTACCTTCTACATACAATGTATTTTCATCTTTGAATCTAAAATGTATCTTCAGTAGACTACATATAGTTGGATATTGCTGTTTTATACAGTCTGACAATGTCTATCTTTAATTGGGTTGTTTGATCCATTTGAATCTAGCATTGTTATTGATAATAGTTGAATTTTCGTTTGCCATTTTACTTTTTGTTATTTTACTTTTTGTTTTCTATGTATCTCTTGCCTTTTGGTTCTCTCTCCTTTCTCTTTCTGATACTTCCATTATATGTATATTTGTGTCCCACATTTCCTTCAATTATTTTTCTCTCTGTTGTTCAAATCGTATAATCTCTATTGATCTACCTTCGTGTTTGCTAATTCTTTCTTCTGCTAGTTCAAATCTACTGTTGCACCCCTCTAGTGAATTTTCCATTTCAGTTGTATTTTTCAACTCCAGAATTTCCTTTGGTTTTATTTGTTTGTTTTGTTTTGGTTTTGGTAATTTCTTTCTCTTTTGATAATCTTTATTTGATGTGATATTATCACATCTTCCTTTACTTAATTTTTTTTCTTTATTTAAAATTTTCTTTTATTTCTTTAATCATGGTTTCCTTTAGTTTGTTCAACATACTCTGACAGCTACTTTGAAGGCTTCATTTGTTAAATCTGAAATCTGTTTACTCTAACATGCAGTATCTATTGCTTGGTTTTTTGTAATGTATGAGTCATGCTTTCTTGGTTTCTTGTATGCTCCATAATTTTTTTTGTATGAGAAACATTTTTGATAACATATGGTAGTAATTCTGTGCATTGGCCCCTTCCTCTGGGGCTTGTTATTGGCTTATTTATTTGTTTAGGGACTGGCTGGATTATTTTAGCATAGTCTATTCTCCCTTGCTCCCCTCACTGTGTTAAGCTCAGGGCAGAAGCTTGTCACTCCTCAGAGGAGAAGCCTGTGTGCCCACTTTTACCCAGTGATGACAGTGGTTTTAACTACTTTCTTAGTTCCGTTCCCTTATTCTGGGAGTCCAGAATACGTTTTCTTCTAAAACATAGGACAATACTTTTAAAGCCCTCCCCTTTTAAAAAAGTATGTATAATAACTGTTAGGTAAAATAAGATATTCACACCATGCTATACTGTTCAATTTTTTTTTCACCAGATCTTCTGCTGACATTCATAGAACCAGACCTTTTTAAAAAAAGGTTTTCATTTTTAAATAATTTCAGACTTAGACAAAGCTTGCAAAAATAGTTCAGAGAGTCCCCATATACCTTTCACCCAGCTTTACCTAGTGTTAACATCTTACATAACCAAAGTAAAGTCATTAAAACCAGGAAATTAAGCTTGGTATAATACAGACATACATTATTTTATTGTACTTTGCAGATACTACATTTTTTTACAAATTAAAGGTTTGTGGCAACCCTGTTTTAGTGGCCTCTGAATGGAAGTTTTTCCAAGTTCTTGGTAAAACCTTGGGAAAAGAATTTCAGGATGCACCATGTAAGCCAAGCAAGCAGCTTTTTATTGAAAGATTGAAAGCAAAAATACACTCTCCAGAGAGAGCAGGCAGGCTCAAAAAGAGCAGCTGCACTGTGGGGAAGTGGTTTTTGGTCTTTTGAAGTCTTACTAATTGAGGGGAGGAATATTCAAGGCTTAGGGGTTGGCTTTTACTAAGAATTTGGGTAGTACTTCCTAGAATTGGGTTTCTTTCATTTTCATACTTTTTATGGTTGTTTTGGAACTGTCATGTGATTTCAAGGATGGAGAAATTTTAAAACCACAATGTAAATGATATTATAATTAGTCAAAGTTCATGTAAGGTGACAGAGATAGCTGACAAGCTAGTTGAAGCTGATTCTTGTCTAAAGTTATCAGCCCTCCTAGTTAGCTTCTGCTTAAGGGCTGTTTACTTTAACACCTGCACCCAAACTGCAAGCCTCTGCATGTAGTCTCAGCCCTGTCTCCTCGTCTCCTACTCTAACGCATGCATCAGGCAAGTCTATCAGCGCCATTTTTCTAACAACATTTGCTCACTTCATGTCCTTGTGTCACGTTTTGGTAATTCTTGCAATATTTCAAAGTTTTTATTATTATTATATCTGATATGGTGATCTGTGATTAGTGATGTTACTATTGTAATTATTTTGGGGCACCACAGACTGTAGTCATGTAAGACAGTGAAGTTAATCTTTTTTTTCTTCTTCTTCTTCGTTTTTTTTTTTTTTTTTTTTTTTTTTTTTTTTTTTTTTTTTTTTTTTTTTTTTTTTTTTTTTTTTTTTTTTTTTTTTTTGAGACAGACTCTTACTCTGTTGCCTGTTGCCTGGGCTGGAGTGCCATGGCATCAGCCTAGCTCACAGCAACCTCAAACTCCTGGGCTCAAGTGATCCTCCTGCTTCAGCCTCCCGAGTAGCTGAGACTACAGGCATATGCCACCACGCCTGACTAATTTTTTCCGTTTTTAGTAGAGATGGGTCTTGCTCTTGCTCAGGCTGGTCTCGAACTCCTGAGCTCAAGTGATCCTCCCACCTTGGCCTCCCACAGTGCTAGGATTACAGGCATGAGCCACCGTGCCTGGCCAACGGTGAAGTTAATCAATAAATGTGTGTAGTCTGAATGCTCCACCAGTCAGCTGTTCCCCCAACTCTCTCCCTCTCCTCTAGCCTTCCTAGCCCCTGAGACACAACAATATTGAAATCAAGCCAATTAATAACACTACAATGGCCTGTAAGTGTTCAAGTGAAAGGAAAGGTCACATATCTCTCATTCTAAATCAAGAGCTAGAAATAATTAAGCTTAGGAAGGCATGTCAAAAGCTAAGAAGGGCTGAAAGCCAGGACTTTCGCACTGAACAGTTAGCCAAATTATGAAGGCAAAGGAAAAGTACTTGAAGGAAATTAAAACTGCTATTCCAGTGAACACACAAAAGGTAAGGAAGCAAAACAGTCTTATTGCCGATGTGGAGACTTTTTTTTTTTTTTTTTTTGAGACAGAGTCTCACTCTCTTGCCTGGGGCAAGTGCCATGGCGTCAGCCTAGCTCACAGCAACCTCAAACTCCTGGACTCAAGCAATCCTACTGTCTCAGCCTCCCAAGTAGCTGGGACTACAGGCATGTGCCACCATGCCCGGCTAATTTTTTCTATATATATTTTTAGCTGTCCAACGATCTGCCCGCCTCGGCCTCCCAGAGTGCTAGGATTACAGGCGTGAGCCACCGTGCCCGGCCTGGAGACATTTTTAATGGTCTGAATAGAAGATCAAACCAGTTACAACATTCCCTTAAGCCAAAACCTAATCCCAACCAGGGTCCTAGCTCTCTTCAATTGAAGGCTAAGAGAAGGTGAGGAAGCTGCAGAAGAAAACTTGAAGCTAGCAGAGGTAGTAGGATCGCTTCACTTAAGGCCAGAAGTTTGAGACCAGCCTGGGCAACATACAGAGGCCCCGTCTCTAAAAAAAAAAAATAGGAAAAAATTAGCCAGGCACGCCACATGCATGTAGTCCTAGCTAGTTGAAGGGCTGAGGCAGGAGGATCACTTGAGGCCAGGAGTTCAAGGCCGCAGTGAGCTATGGTTATGCTGCTGCACTCTGGCTTGGGCAACTACGCAAGACTCTGTCTCTAAAAATAATAATAAGTAGAAGGCATATACTCTGTAATAACAATAAACAGTATAGTAAATACATAAACTAGTCACATAGTTGTTTATTATCATTACCAAGTATTATGTGCTGTGCATAATGTATGTGCTATACTTTTTTCTTTCTTTTTTTTCTTTTATTTTTAAAATGAATGTATTTAAAATAGCAAAGAATAAAGTAAGTTTCAATGAAATAATTCTCCCAGATCGACTGGCACAATTAGAACATTAGTAAGCCATAGGGCTAAATTGACAGCTGCTATGCTCATAATTTAGTTCTAACTTCCCCCACCTGATTGGTGTCACTACCTCATGAGGCTGGTTGGTGAGAGTTTACAGGGGTTGAGTATGCCAGTCTGTTATCAGCTTTAGACAACAGTGCACTGTGTTTCTGTTTGAAGTAGAATTTCTGAATAGTTGCACATCTTGACACTATTTTTTAATTCTGTCTTCTTAACAGCCCATTATGTCAAAGAAGACCAAGAAAATGCTTACAGTTCACATTTGTTCTAGTCATTCATGTGGCAAATTCCTTCTCATCCACTGGGTCTCCCCTTGGACTCCCCTCCTGTGAGAAGTCTCCTCTGATCCTGTTACTGAAAGTTTGGTACTTGTCCTCGAGGCTGCATCAGAACGAGGACAAGAGGTTTGAGGAGAAGGAGAGAGGAATTTGTTAATTTGCTGGCAAACGAGGAGGTTGGCAGACTCTTATCTCAAATTACCAACATCCTCTATACTTTTTTTCTACACAGCAAGGAAATTAACCTTTATTCACTGTCTCAATATAATAAGCAGCATGTTCATGTTATCTCAATTAATGCTCACAAATAGGTAAAAAGTTTGTTTTTATCATCCCCATTTTACAAATGAGAAAAGAGAATCTCTGGAACCCTAAGTTATTTTCCCAAATTTATACCACTGAAAAAGCTGATATTCAAACCCAGGCTTATCTAAATACACAGATCACGATCTTTCAACTTCTCCACACTGCTTGCTTTACACCGGATAGCACTGACTAACTCCCACTTTGTTCTAACAGGAAGAACTAAAGGACAAAGAATTCACTTACCACGCTGTCAGTCTTCTTGGGAACTCTCTGAAAGCCCAGAGTACGATGCTTCAGATCTCTCATCAGTCCTGCCCCTTGGAAGCCAGAAGAGGCCAAAGTTGGACAAACCAAGTATAATCTAAGCTCTTCATATATAACTCTAAATAAAACTCTGCAGAAGTAAAAAACTTTGTGTTCCTGAATTCTATTGGAATCCTGATGCAGCACACATGCCTTCTATCTACTCTAAGTGCTGCTTTCCACATTCTATGATCCAGGCTCAGCCAAGACTAAGCCCCTCTGGGCTGGGCAGCTTTGCCCAGATCCATTTCAACCCCTTCCCTTCCTCATCCTTCCTCTTTCATCACTTTTTATTTTTAGTGAATCTATTAGAGGTTTTGGCACTGTGGGCACCATGAAGCTTACAAAAAACATTTTATAGATGAAACGGGTTATTTCAAATAGCCGACAACTTAGATCACAAAGAAAAGAATACAAACAAAGAAAAAATGAAAATAAATTCTACACTTTAACTCCACACTCCCCCAACAGTTTGATTTTTATTTGCTCAATTTACATATCTTTATATTACCTATCTTTTAACAGGTTGTTACAGCTATTATTGTTTGCAATAGATTTGTCCTTTGGGCTTCATGAGAGAGTTACGAGTGTACTGCACACCACAATTACAGTAGTAGAGTACTCTAGGTTTGTCCCTGTTAAATTTAGGTTTTATCCTTTCAAATGTTTTCTTTTTGCACATTAGAGTTTTTTCTTTCAGACTGAAGAACTTTTGTTAGCATTTCTTTTTTTTTTTTTTTTTTTTTTTTGAGACAGAATCTCACTCTGTTGCCCAGGCTAGAGTGCCATGGCGTCAGCCTAGCTCACAGCAACCTCCAACTCCTGGGCTCAAGCAGTCCTCCTGCCTCAGCCTCCTGAGTAGCTGGGACTACAGGCATGCGCCACCATGCTAATTATTTCTATATATATATTTATATATTTTTTATATATTATATATATATTTTATATGTATTTTTAGTTGTCCAGATAATTTCTATTTTTTTAGCAGAGACGGGGTCTCGCTCTCACTCAGGCTGGTCTCAAAGTCCTGACCTCGAGCGATCCACCCGCCTCGGCCTCCCAGAGTGCTAGGATTACAGGCGCGAGCCACTGCGCCCGGCCTGTTAACATTTCTTGTAAGACAGGTCTGGTGGTGGTGAATTCTCCCAGCTTTTGTTTGTTTAGGAAAGACTTTATCTCTCATTCATAATGAAAGATAACTTTGCTGGATACTTAGGTTCCAGGGTTTTTTCTCCCCCCTTTCAGCAGTTTGAAAATGTTTTTCTACTCCCTCCTGGCCTATATGGTTTCCATCGAGAAGTCTGTTGCCAGACAAATCAGACGTCTTTTCTTTCTTGCTTGCTTTCTTGCTTTCTTTTTTTTGAGACAGAGTCTCACTCTGTCACCTGGGCTAGAGTGCCATAGTGTCAGCCTAGCTCACACCAACCTTGAACTCCTGGGCTCAGGTGATCCTCCTGCCTCAGCCTCCTGAGTAGCTGGGAGTACAGGTGCATGCCACCACACCTGGCTAACTTTTTCTATTTTTAGTAGAGACATGGTCTCACTCTTGCTCAGGCTGGTCTTGAACTCCTGGCCTCAAATGATCCTCCTGCTTTAGCCTTCCAGAGCAAAGCTCTTTTCCATGTTATTGCTTCTTTTCTCTTGCTGATTTTAGGATCCTCTCTTTGTTCTTGACCTTATGTCAAGGAGTTTGGTGTCAAGAGTTTAATTATTATTTTATTTGAGTTGAATCTGTTTGGTGTTCTCTGACCTTTCTGTATCTGGATATTTATATCTTTCTCAAGTTTTGGGAAGCTTTCTGTTATTACTTCTTTGGGTAAGCTTTCTATCCCTTGCTCTTGCTCAATCCTTTCTTGAATGCCATAATTCTTAGATTTGGTATTTTGAGGTAATTTTCTGTATCATGTAGGCAGTCTTTGTTCCTTTTCATTCGTTTTTCTTTTTTCTCTCCTCTGACTGTATTTTCCAATAGCTTGTCTTCAAGCTCCCTGATTCTGTTCTCTATTTGATCCATTCTGCTGTTGAGAGCCTTCAATGAATTTTTCAGTTCAGCAAATATATTTCTCAGTTCCAAGATTTCTGTTTGTTTTTTTAATTATTTCAATCTTTTTGTTAAATTTCTATGATAAGTTACTGAACTGATTTTCCATATTATCTTGGAGATCACTGAGTTTCCTTAAAACTATTATTTTAAATTCTTCGTCAGAGAGCTCCCATATCAATGTCTTATTGGGATCAGCCACTGGTTCCTTCTTACTTTGTTTGGGAAGGTCACAGTTCCCTGCTTGCTGATGTTTCTTGTAGGTGTATGTCTATATCTTTGCATCGAAGGATTAGTTGTTTATCCAGTCTTTTTTGTCAGGCTTGTTTTGTTTTTTATTGGGTATATTTGCTTAGAGATTCTTTAGCATTAGGTTACTGTCTCCCTTTGAGCTCTAGGTGGCACCTTAAGCCCTGGTTCGCCTCAGCTCTACTAAACAATTGTAATGCTGTCCATCCCCAATGGGGGAGGTTCCAAAGGGGATATCCTGGAAGTGTGGGAAGGCTGGCTAGGGGTTCATACCTGGGGAGTCCTATGGAATGTACCTCTTACAGTGTGGTGATTGAACAGCCCCTCTGATTTGGTGTCTCCTTTGGCTGAGTTACAGAACAGTTTCCAGGACTGGTGATGGTAGTTCCACCACTCTCTTTGTCTCTGCCTGTCCTCAGGGGTATTTCTCCCTTTCAGCACTCATGATGCTGCCTGTGCGTTAAGAAAAGGACAGATCTTCAGCCAGGGAACCTGAGATGGTGAGAAAGCTGGTTGTCCACCTCAATCTCACTTTTTTCTGTATAGAAACCTTGAGTTGGAAGGAAATTTTCTGCACACTTGGTGTTGGGCTGACTGGTGGGAGGGGCATTGCAGATGTGGAAATTAGGCAAGTGGAAGTCCAATTCTCTTACTATCTGCTCAGAGTTTCTTCATTTCTCTGTGGCCCCAGGCACTGTTTTATCCTCATATTTGAGTTCTGGAATATTGCTGGTGATAATCTTGGCACTGTATATTTTGTTTTTGGTTTTCTGTGGGTGTTAGTAAAGCCAGCTTGCTTCTATGCTGCCATTTTGGAACCAGAAGTCTCTGTGCTATACTTTTATATGATCGGCAATGCAGTAGGTTTGTTTACACCAGCATCACTACAAAAATGTAAGTAATGCACTGCACTAAGACATTGCAACCCCTATGAGGTCACTAGCTGATAGGAATTGTTCAGTTCCATTATAATCTTATAGGACTACCATCATATATGCAGTCCATCATTGACTGAAACATTGTTATGCAGCACATGAGTATAATTTTTGTGTTTTTCTCAGTTTATTATATTAAGGAGTTTATGATGTTGATATGTCTTCTTACTGGTGATGTTGACCTGGATGATTTGGCTAAGGTCTTGGAGTAGATAGCATAAGATTATCCAAATATCCTGTATATCCTTAAATTTTTGCTCACTAATCTTAGCATTCATCTTCCCTGCAAGAATTAGTATTGAGGTATTTGCCTAATGTTGATTCTTCTATTTCCCTCTTTCCTTCTACATGCATTAATTGGAATTCTTCTGTAAGAATTCTTCTCCAGATATTTAGCTATTTAGATTTTATTTATTTTTATGTTTATGTTATCACATGGGTTATAATTCAACACTATCATAATTTATTTCAATGCTCAACTTATTCTAACTTTGGCCATTAAGAGCTCTTTCAGGTTAGTGCCTATATCTTTTTGATAAGTCACCATCCTTTTGTGAATACAGTCAGCCCTCCATATCTGTGAGTTCCATATCTGTGGATTCAACCAACTGCAGATCAAAAATATTTAGGAAAAAAAATTCCACAAAGTTCTGAAAAGCAAAACTTGAATTTTGCTGAGTACTATGTTGAAGCCACACAAATGAAATGATGTATAAGTATTGTATTAGGTATTATAAGTAATCTAGAGATGATTGAAAGTATACAGGAGAATATACATAGATTATATGCAAATACTATGCCATTTTATATAAGGGACTTTAGTCTTTGCAAATTTTGTTATCCAAGGGGTGTCCTGGCACCAATCTCCCACAAATAGCTACCTATCCCAACAGCCCTTCATTATCCTAAATCATACAATCCCTGGCTTTAGCTTGGGCATAACCACCTGATTAAACACTTCCATTCTCCCAGTCTCCCTTGTAGCCAGGTGTAGTACCCATGTGGCTAAGTTCCTGTGAATGAGGTGCAAAGAGAAGAGTTGTATGGCAGCTTGTGGAAACTGTTTTCAAAGATTGCTAGCATTTCTTCTTTTTCTCTTTTTTTCCCCAATCTTCCATTCTGTTTCTTGTAATGCAAATATGATGGCTGGATTTCCAGCAGCTATCTTAGACCATGAAGAAAAGGGGCCAAGAGATGGAATGGTGGAAAGCTTAAAGAGCCTGTGTTTCTGTAGCTATTCTTAGACTCTCCATACCATTTTCAGACTGCATTTTTTTTTTTTTTTTTTGAGACAGAGTCTTGCTCTGATGCCCTGGCTAGAGTGAGTGCTGTGGCGTTAGCCTAGCTCACAGCAACCTCAAACTCCTGGGCTCAGGCGATCCTCCTGCCTCAGCCTCCCAAGTAGCTGGGACTACAGGCATGCACCACCATGCCCGGCTAATTTTTTCTATATATATATTTTCAGTTGTCCAGATAATTTCTTTCTATTTTTTTTAGTAGAGATGGGGTCTCCCTCTTGCTCAGGCTGGTCTCGAACTCCTGAGCTCAAACGATCCGCCCGCCTCGGCCTCCCAGAGTGCTAGGATTACAGGTGTCAGTCACCACGCCCAGCCCAGAGTGCATTTTGTGTGTGTGCGTGTGTGTGTCTGTGTATAAAACCTTGTCACCTGCAAGATTTATTCATTGTTAGTTTGTGTTTGCTATCACAGGCAGCTGAAACTAATCCTAACTGATTGTGGCAATAAAACTAGGCAAACAGATCTGATTTAATTTGTGTATTTGTCTTTTAAATTTATCATTTTCATTATTTACCATTCCATACAAATCCTATAACAGATCAAAGTGAAAACAATGAATTTATGTTAAAAACTTTAGTATTGCAATACAGTCAGGGCTAATATGTAGTGTAGTTGGTATTCTTGTGCATGGTCTGTTTACAGCTGGCTCCAATACTGAATGAGAAGTGCCCATGCAATATTAGTCGTCAAATATTTTGAAAACCACCCCAAGTCAGAGTTGCAGTCACTGATTTACATGTTTAACAACTAGCTTGAAATGTGTTGTGCTAGGCATTGATTCAATAGAGGATGAAAATGAACACAGGCTGTGTCCACTTACAGACCAATGAGGCTACAGACATTAATCAAAAGAATCATGTATGTGTATTTGTGTACACATTTGAATATATATACACGCATATAATTCGTTGTTACGATGAAATGAGAGGCAAAAGAAACATCAAATGCTATTCTGAGAGTGCATATTTGAGGGATGTGACCGGTTCAGGAGGCCAGGGAGAGCCTGTGGAATCTGAGATTTAAAGGACGGATAGAAGTTTAACGAGGTGAAGGGAGGAGCAGTTGCCAAGACCCCATGAGGAGAGGGATCCTGGTGAGTGTGACAGAAGGAACACGTGTTCAGTGTGGCTTGGGCAGAGGGAGCAAGGGACAAGGATGAGAGCCGTGAGGCAGGGAGGAGCGAGACTGCCTGGCTACATGAGCCACGTTAAAGAGTCTTACTTGCTTCCTGTCCCACAAGGATCACTGTCCTTTACAACCTGATGTTCAATATTTTGAAAACCATTGTTTTTTCATATATTTTGCCTTTTAAAAATATTGTTTACCTTTTTCTTAATGGCTACCTAGTATTCCATGGTATGAATGTGTCTTGATTTATTTCACCCATCTTCCACAATGATTATTGATTATTTTAAAAATTTTTTGCTATTTCAAAGAATATTACAGCCAACATCTTTGTACATGTAACTGATCTTCCTTTACATGATAACTGGGCAGACACATGTCAACAGAAGGTT
>RJWJ010016060.1:0-34035 GCA_004363605.1 Indri indri
TGAGTACATTAGAGATTCCTTAAAAGACGTGAATGGAGTAGGGTGGATAAAACTGACTGTTAAATCAAATGCATTGATAGTTAAAATACATGTGAAAGGTGACTATGGCAAAGTTGCATAGTGTTGTAAGTTTAATTTTTCTTTTAAACATTCAGGTTTCATAACTATTAATCATAACATTCCTTTCTTCAAAAGGGATAATAAGAAATCAAAGGGGAAGAACAGCATCTTCCAATGCCAGTCTGTGGTGGTTTTGTGGTAGGAAGGTCAATGTGCCCTTGTCTCTACAGTGCCACAGCAGCACCCAGATGGCTCCTATATGCTCTGTTGGTCTGATTATACTCTTGCATCAAGTGAAATAGCATGAATTCAGAATTTAATACATGTTTCTTCAGTAATTATGGCCTTGATTAGTGAACTCAGTGTTTATGTTCGAAGGACAATTTCTTTCTTTCTCTACATGTTTATTCATTTAATTTCAGGAAATCCAATAAAATGCAAAGATCATAATACTCCTTGATAGGATGGGGTCTGCAATGCCTTTGTTTTGGTATGTGGTTGTCACTTTGCTTATAATTTAAGGTTCAAGGAAAACAGCAGGAACAACATGGAAAAAATGAAGGACATTAAAAAAATGAGTTAGTTTTTAGTAATTGAAGACATGGAAAATATAGCCAGAACTTCCATTAAAATATTACTAAACATAAACCATATACCAAGTACATTTAATTAAGACTCTGATATGCAATATCAATTGTGGGTGTTTAAAAATAAATACAGGTTATATATTTAAAGACTAAAAAAAGAAACTTAGTATTTTAATTTTGTGAATTGTATTGTTGTACCTGTTAGCAGACCAACCAGCCTTTTGATGGCATTATCTTATTCATGTACAAACACTAAGTTCCCTTCTCTCAAAATAGGGTTTATGTGTGAGTGTGTTCTGTCAGAACAAACAGCATGGATACAAGCATATATAACAGTCAGATTATACCAAGGTTTTACATGACTGATTTGAGTGCATTTCCATAACTTTAATGAAATAGAAAACTCCAAAGTACATGGAATTATTATTTCACCTAATTCGAAGATTCTGGTGAAATTTGCCAGTTTGAGTTGTATGTACTTTTTTCTTGAGCCCTTGTGACATAGTGTGATAAGTTAAATATATTGAATACTGTGAAAAGAACTACTGTTTACTCTGAATAACCATTTGGTATTCGGCTAATCTTTTCACGCAGAGGCGCACATATGGCTGTCGTGGAAAAGCCATTAGATTAGAGCCTGCAGATAAAGGTTTAAATAGAAATTTGGTCATTTTCTAGCTGGGTAACCTTGGGAAAATTACTAAACTTCTTGGAACATCAGTTACATGATCTGTAAAATCAAGAATATAATATTTACTGGGTGGTGGTAGGTATGAATGTAGTAAATGTGTACACTCTTCAGTCAAGTTCCTTTCTCAGTAGGTATCATGACTGTCATCAGCATTTTACTGCATTTCTACAGCATTTTAATGGTGAACTTCTATCTGTCATTTTATGGAGCACTCAATTAGCATGACTGTGGCTATTCCTGACTAGTTAATGGATGCAAGATGAAATGTCAATCAACAAAGAATGGAATGCTTGCCAATCCTGTTCACCAGTGCTGATAATTAAGACAGCTCAGGAAAAGTCTTTCTCAAGGATAATTCTTCTAAACAGCATGATTTGATCATTTATCATTTTGCTTGATTGAGACCAAGTATATGTCTGTTGCTAATAT
Organism: Indri indri; assembly: GCA_004363605.1. NCBI lineage: Eukaryota > Metazoa > Chordata > Mammalia > Primates > Indriidae > Indri > Indri indri. The sequence continues at coordinate 1,768 of RJWJ010016060.1, forward strand.
CTTGTCATTATCTCATACTTCTATATCCTGTTTTTTCCCCCTTTTGGGCTCAGGAGGGTGCTGTTGCTTATATATCTGAAAGTAGAGGGGAGACAAGCTTTGCTGTTCTCCCACCACCACTCTATTTCCTATATATTTCCTTTTAGCCAGGTTTATAGTAAGGAAAAATTAGTTCAGTAGCTGCAATATCTTGCAGCATTACTCTCTCTTTTTTTTTGTGTGAGAAAGAAGCACTGTTATCACCTAAGGGTGAATGTTAATCTCTTTCCTTCTCCTATTCTTCCTCAACCTGGCAGGCAATATTGTTGCAGCTGATTCCAGAATCTCTTTTATAACAAACCTTTACGCGGAAACATTGAGGCTGGTTTTTTTGTTGTTGTTCAGTGGTTTAGTTTATTTCCCTACCTCCTAGAGAGAGAATAGAAGGCAGAAAGTTTTGTCTTTAAAGCAATACTGTTTTCTGGCTGCCAAAAATATTTCATAAAATATTTGGACACCTTAATAACATTCAGAACAAATTATTTTTACAGAAGCTTAAATCTTAGTAACTTTGGCTTGCTGAGACAAGTCTATGGATGAAATTGGTTTGATTTCAGAAAATCCAATATTTAAGAATCTGATTTAATTGACAGGTGGTACAAGGGGTTAGTGGATGGGGGTGATCATTGACTTACAAAGGCTTTAGTATTCATCGTGAGTTTTTTTGAATATACCAAACTTGGGCAATCATCAGCCCCTCATGGGGAAACTATTTTAAACTAGAGATGGTAGCACAGAACTGGAAGCTACCAAATAAGAACGTTTTGGTCTGTTTTCTTTTTGTTTGTGTTTCAGGGGTTGAGAGTGAGCTGGTGGGGAGGTGGCAGGAGCGAACCTTTTTTTAAAAAAGCTCTCCCAGTGATTTTGATGAACAGCTAGGTTTGGGTTTCACTGACGTGCATTGAGAATCTGATTCTCCCATACAGTGTCATTAAATTTTATAAAATACTCACAAAAACAAGATTTTGTAGCTGGAGAAGTATATTAGAAACCAGCCGTCTATCTCCATATTATCACCTCTTTAGAATTTGAGGCCCACGGAAATCAGGCACATGATTAGTTGAGAGTAGAGCCAGCAGTATACTCTAGGCCTTGCCCTCCGGGTCTAACGTGTTTATCACTGTACACACTGCCTCCCATCCTTCAATTTTTTATAAAACTTGTAATGGAAATTTTTAATTGCCCATTTGGTTTTCAATTAGACGAGAGACTAGTATCGGACTTCCATGTACCCATCACTCAAGTTTATCACTAATTATGATTCTGCCTTTTTTGTTTCATCCTAGGTTCTCTTTTCCTATATTAATAATTACAGACGTTCCCTTGAAATTCATTTTTTTTTTTTCCCTCCTCCCAGGCCCTTCTTTTTCTTCTGCCCAACCAAACTAGCTTCAGTTAGGGGTTTCATTATGTGTTTTGTCATCCTAGTGCTCCAGCTTGATTTAAGCCCACATTCACGTGGAATACTCGCTTCTGTAGGTATCACAAGCTTAACACGGAGTAAAATCACAGTGTATTTTTCTTCCTAATTTGGTTAATTTCCTTTACTAACACTGTGCTTCTGTTAACATAGGTTACGCTGTTTCTCTCTGCTGAGCTTAAGGTTGGCCTAGAAGTGGAGAAATAAATAGTAGGGCAACTCTTCTCCACTTTTTTCCTACTCTTCAAGGAACCAGTGCACAGACTCAGCAACAGAGAATATTTTAGACATTAGCAGTAGACACATCAGCTGGGGTGCGTAATCTTTCATTCTGTTACTTATAAATTAGGAATGTGCTGGGATTTAAAAATGTGCCACCACTAGAGTCTGAAAGTTTCTTTGACATCAGAAGGTGACTTTTGTTTCTTGCTGTCTGTTGAATATTTGAATGGATGACAACCCTAATGTAAAAAGTGAGAACAACTCCAAAAATGAACATATCAGAGGTAAAATAGCAAAAAAGTAGAAAATGTGGAGGTGCCAATTGAAAAATGGGCTGGCTCAGTGAGAAAAGGGTTGAATTTAAGTTGTCAAAGCAGCAGCCTGAAGCTTCTGGTTCTTGGACAGGATAATTTGTAGTCTCTGATTCTCTTGTATTCTGCAGTATAATCTTCTCCATGGCTGTACTGACTTCCATATTGTTCAAAGAGGAAGAGAAATAACCCAGCCGAATTCATTAGCTTTCATTTGCATATACACAGAGCTGGTGGTAATGGTAACCACCATTTATCAAGGCTTAGTGTGTGCTAGCAAAGTGTGCATCATTATGTTCCATTCTGTAAGAGTGGGTATTAGCCTCATTTACAGATGATAAGGGAAACTTACTCTTACGGAAATGAAATAATTTTCCCCCAAGAATTCAGAAAGTATATAGTGGAGAGGAGATCTCATCCCAAATGTGTGACTCCCGAGTTCATGGTCTTCCTATTATACTATTTTTATACAATTTTAGTGAAAATGAAAGATCCAAATAGTATTATGAAAGAAACATTTTTTTTCCACATTGCTTTGGGACCAATGCACTTCACCTAGAGTAACTTTAAATACAAATAATCTGTACTTCCATGTGCAATGGCTAGTTTTATGGGTGTTAAAAAATACAGATGGATCATGTTTTCTTTCAGCCCCTGTGAAGTAGCAGACATATACGATAACTGTATTACTGCATACTAAGTGCTAATAGAATTCCATATAAAATGCTGGAGAAGCACAAGTGCCAAACAAATTAATTTAGCCTGGTTAGGGAAAAGTCAGAGAGTGACAGAAAAGTAGTGGCCTCTCAATAGCTCAGCTCATCCTTTTTTTTTTCTAAAATATCATTTCATATTTGGGCATTTCATTTAGGTTTAGAGTCAACGTCAACTTCCATCTTTTTTTCCCCTATGCCTCTTATGTGACAAGAAATTTGCTAGATGCTTTTTTGTTCGTTTGTTAACACATATGTACCGAGTATCTCTTAGGTACAAGGCACGCTCCTAGATAATGAGGATAAAGTAGTAAAGAAAACAGACAAACACCCACACTCTTGGAATTTACATTTATTTTCTAACAACTGTCAGAATAACTCTGTGGGTTTGTTATTTTTGCCCCATTTTAGAAAGAAATTTAATAAACTCCTTTCAAATTGCTCAGCATGCAGTAAGACTGAGTTTCAAAGTAAAAAGTAGTGTGATTATTTAAGATGTTAAATGAGTAGCAATGATACGTGTATAGGCTCTAGTTGGTTTGGAAACCTCCTTGAGACCAATGACTGGATAGTGTTTTTCTTTTGCATCCCCCTGTCCCAGAAGGGGCCGAGGCACTGAGATCTTGGTATTCTGACCTTGAACATCACATTATCCTGCAGGGGCATATTATTTCCAGTATGTCATTGCCCTGCATTTGCCAGATTTAAAGGAGAGGCTTTGTGCACATATCCTTGTGGTTGGACTTGAGTAGGTTTGCCTCTTAAGCTCCTCTCACCTTCCCTGTGTCCTCTGAAATGCATGATGCTTCTCGAAAGCATGTAAAAAAGAATTACCTGGAGTTGGTTGACAATTGGAGCATTTGGTTTGTCTCTGAATTTCATGTTGCTGCATCATTGCCAATCAACTGTATTAACTTACTAGTGTATTGTTGACGGGCAGTGCATTCCTAATGGTTTTATGTGGGAAAGAATGAGTCTGCCCTATAGAGGTTGCTTTGTAATTCAGATTAAAAAAAAAAATCTTATTCCTGCAAATGTCATTAAAAATACAAAATTGCTTAGACTAATTGGCAGTGTTATGATGCCAAAGAGTGTCTGCATGTCTTAGGGAGTCCTAAACTACACATATTTGGTGTGGATTGTAAAAGCTACTTTTGATATGTCAGGTTTTTCTCTATACAGAAAAGGGCTGCACATTCCATGATTCGGCATCCAAAACCCATGAGGCTAGATACGATTCTGATTTTTAAAATTATTCAAAGGCAATAGGGTATATAAACCCTGCATTATGGAATACTCCTAACATGGTAGCACTTCATAGTAAGAAATGTTCAGTATTTCTGCAGGGAAACACATGAATATTTACAGCAAATAGAATAAACTACACACTGCCTCATGTTGGTTCAGGTTAGAGTTTTGTCTTTTTAATAGTTTTATTGAGATATAATTCATGTTATAAAATTGGCCCATTTAAGGTATGCAGTTTATTGGTTTTGAGTGTATTCAGAGTTTTTCGACTGTCATCATAATCTTAATTCCATTCTTTAGAATTTTAGATAGGGATTTTCAACCTCTAGCTACCTTTTTTCGAAGACCATAGGCATTTGTTTTCAAGTTTAACAGGATATGTAGGAAAATTTTTGACCTGGAACCATGTGGGTCAGTGAACCTGGTTAAGGTCTTGTGAAACCCCCTGAGTGTTGTCACTGGTGCCTTTAATCTGCTCAGGTGCCTTACTTACTGTTTAACAAATTAGTAATAGAGTTTGGGTAGTCAGGCTATCTTATTTGGAGTTATGTATGGGTCAGAATGCCTAGATCCTTAATTTGCTTTCTCAAAACTGTGATAAATTGTAGGGCCCTACATAAATGCAATTTTCTGGAGTAAGCATCTTATGTCAGTATTTGATTGCTTTCTTGGCTGTGTGTTTGGCACATGCAGCCTTCGACTTTTTGAATGAAGAACAGTGGTTTACAGTGTAAATATGAACCTGGGCACTTACTTTTTGCCATATATTTGCCTGTTAGTGTTTTACATATGTCTTATACATGCAGCAATAATTAGGTTGTATTTGAAATGTAAAATTGTCATGTTGTTAGCTTTGACCAGGAATTTTATCAAAGTGTAAAACTGTTTGAAAAATCCCAGTTTCTTTTCCATTCCTTATTTGAAAAAAGGAAACACATTTTAGGCAAATGAAATATACTTAAATAAGGGACTGAATTTGGAATATTTCTTTTATCCCTTTAAAGAAGTAGCCATCCTAAAACATGCCCAGCTTATTACTTCCTAGAGGCAAATCCACTACTGAGCAACTTTAAAGGAGCAATAACATAAAGTTAATTACGGGAGAACGATTCTATAAAAATTTAATATGCCATTAAGACATTTACTGATTTACATCAGATTTATATAAAGGTTGTTTGAACCTGCGCCTTTGCGTCCAGCTGGTAGCCTTTTTCTAGATTAATTATTTGAAAGCCTCTGAAAAATGTTAGACATTTGAGAGAAGTTGTGATTTCAGAGATAAAGGGAACATGCTGTGAAAAGTATGGCCATATGGCGTAATGACACAAACCCTGCAGTTGTAATCAGGAGGCCTGGGTTCTCACATGGGTTTTGCCACTACCTAGTAGCGAAATTGTGGGCGAGTCATTTAACCTCTCTAGGAGTTTTTCCTAATATGGACTTTCCTGAGGATGCTCCAAGGACCAAATTACTTCATTCTGTTTCAATCAAAAATGTAAAAAATGATTATACTGCTAATTTTTTTGTAAAATCATAATTTTCTTGTCTTTGAGATCAGATTAGAAAGAAAGGTTTCTTGTGCATATTTCAGAGGAATCTATTTGTATTTAAAATAATATCCCTATATTCTCCCTTTTTCCATGATGACATCTTTTTCATTATCCTTTAAACTTAAATTCAGTTAACACTTGATTATCTAAGATGGAGATAATGAGTCAATCCTACTTTCTAATTTCTTAATGTAGCCTGAAATAGGGAATGATGGCATTTTTACATTAGCTGTGCTATTATCTTATGTATATAATCAGAAATTGACTTTGATTCCTTGTTCTATGCAAGGAAAATAGCATGTTTTCCTTAAATACTGAAATTATTTGACATCCTCTACAGAGGAATTTTAAAAAGACCTAAAGAAATATTATCAAGTGTCAAACTCAGCCTAGTTGTCCTTGATCCTCAGAGGTCTGCGTATTTTCTCTGTAAAGGGCCAGACAGTAAATGTTTTCTGCCACGAGGGCCTGTGGACTCTGTCACAACTACTCAGCTCTGCTGTTTGTGTATTGCAGACAAATGGATGTGGCTATGTTCTGGGCTGTAGTTTGCTGGCTCCTGATCTTTCTAGTAATTTATTAAATAGTTGGTAAACTCATATAAGTAATTCAGCCTCTCCAAAGAGATTAAGTTTAGTACAGTATACTTATAAAAATATGAATCATTCCCTTCCATACAAGTTGCATTCATTTTACAAAGGGGTTTGTGTTCATTTGTACTTCTGCCTGTATATTTTTAACATTTATGTTGTAAGAATGTATTTAATTTTAATTTAATTATTGAGTTTTTCTTTTTTGGTTGTACAGTTGAGGAAGCCAATACATAGAGCAGTGTAATCTGCCCAGGCTGACCCTAAGAGTAGAAGATCTTTACTCTGTTTTCCTACTTCATATCACATCAGAGTACCAGTGAGCCACACGGAGCAAGTATCTCTGATCCTACTTTGTGTTAGTAGAATCTTCTTTACCCTAAAATTTTGAAGGTAAAGTCCAAACTTAGCATTATGACCATTCTCTGGATGCTGAATTCATTCAAAATAATCAGAGAAAGTAAACTTTGGTTAACAATTCCCCTGTAAAGGAAGCCCAAGTAAGCAGAAGGTGATTTCCAAGAATAACCACCCCTAGAAGTTCATAGCAGCTGTAAAAATATCTTCAGTTGTAATTTGCTTGTAGTATGAGTGCTCAAATTTTTTTCTTTTTCCTTCTCTCCCCCCGCTCCCCCCACCATTACTTAGATGTATTGAACATGTTTGTTTATTGTTCTTAGTACAAAGGCCAAAAAGCACCTCTATCACAGAGGAGAGCCGTCACTGGAAAAAAATGGAAAAGTAAATCTTGTACCAGTTCAGTATCTTTTTTCTCCTTGATCAGGGGTGGTGGTGGTATGACAGTGGATAGTGTGTTTCTTACAGTGTTTACCTTCCAGGTAGATATGAAGTGATTGACTTCGGCAGTGATTATCTGTCTTTAAAAAAATTTTGTGATGAGTATATTGGTGGTTATGACATTTCAGCTGGGAGGGAGCAGAAAGTTTAATGTATTTACTGTGTCCTATCTCTTATGTCTCTGAAAATAGGTCATTTTGTTCTGTCCAAGTGGCATAGGGCAATTGAACAGCATTAGAATTAGGTTCTGAATTTAAAAAATGCAAGATAGTGAAATGTGTAAAAGTCTATGTCAATGTGGTAGTTCCCCCTTGTTTTTCAAACTCATCAGGCCAAAATCTCAAATCCCAAATACTCTGTAAATACATTCTAATGAGTATTGTTTAATTGATCTTTTTAGTGTAACTAAATATTTGGCCCTTTTCAGAGTTATTCAGCTTTTTTTTGTTTTCATTTTGTTTTTTACTGAGGCTCTGTAATATTTTCTGTCCTTTCTTAATCAGGTGGCTGGCTGCATGACGTGATAGGATGCCAGCTGCTTTAACAGCAGCATGACCTGGGGATCCTGATTTTTACTTCTTTGTACCTCTGTATCCACATCTTAAATCTAGTATTTTTTGAGGATTAAATGAGTTAATATATAGAAATCTTTTAAGTGAATAACACACAGTAAGTTCTCAATTAATGCGAGCCATTTTTATTTTTATCTATTTTAAGATGCTCACCTTCTCTGCAGATGGGCTGATTTACAAATATGTGCCATAAAGACCATGTTTGTCCATGTTAATAATATGTTTAAAAGTCAAAGTTCGTTAGAGAAATTGCAATAAAAGTGACTACTGTGATACTCTCGTGTAACATTGCGAGGATACATTAGTCTATTTTTAAATTCATCAATGTTAAATTTTGTTATTCACTATAACATTAGGAAGTGGCTGGACTTCTAACAGATATTTAAAAATGAGCTTTTTAACAGATATTTTAAAAAATGTATATAAAAATAACTTTCTCCCTGGAACCACATTCTCAAGTCACAGAAGTATGCAATTACATAGAAGTTTCTCAAATCCCATAATTGCGTCCTTTTTAAGGAACTGACAGTTGCTGTTTCAAGAATATCCTGTCTCTCATATCAGTAACATTTGTGTAGAGCTGTATTTTTTTTACAAATCTTCCTGACACCTCAGCTCACCTCCTAAAGACCCCAGGAAGTGAAGTGAGTTCTAAGGTCCTTCATTTAGAGCTGGAGATACCCAGAGGAATTATGTAATTTTCTTACTGTCATCTTGTTCAGGTGAACTCACAAGTCTAATGATTAAAAGTCTAGTCTTCCTATCACCTCTTCCTCCTATTTGCCCTCTTCTTTCCTTCCTTAAGACACTGTATTTTTTTCTTCATTGACTTAAAAAATAGCCCTCAGGATAAGGAACTTTACCTGGCTTCATAGTTCAGGTATATTTAAAATTCTTAGAAATTATTTCTATAGTAAAAGATAGTCCCTATTAAAGCCAAAGGGGCTTTAAATGCTTTACTGTTGTTTTAACACTCAAATTAATACAGTACCCACTAGGGGAAAAAATCAAACTACTAACAAAACTAGGGACACCATGAAATATGAAAATTAAACAGAGCTGCAGTATCACTCAGCCAGAACCTCTGCTCTGTATTTGGTATGGGAACATAGACTACCCGGGTCAGATGGGGTAATATGATCATCGTATTGAGATTCTGGTGTATCTAAAACTGCCCTTAGCCCCCTTCTAGAATACTCTCTTGGTTAATTTTTCTTTTGTTCATTCTTCAGTCATTTGCTCAATCATTCATGATCCATCCACCCATATGGAGTGTCTTCTCTGTGCCAGGTGCTGGTCTAGTTGCTGTGGATAGTGTAAATCAGTGAACAGACCAGACAGGTCCCTGTCCTTACAGAGATGGTATTCTTGTGGGAGCAGTGAGCCTCTTTTCTGTCAAAGAGATAATGTTAAGATTGTATGCTTTTAGTATCACTTTGGGCCTTAACAACTTCATTCATACTTGACCTTTACAATATGTGATATCTTTTATATTTGCTACAAGATGTAAGACTGGAGAGCTTTGAGAAGAAAGGGATTAATGAGGCCTGGATAAATTGGGCAAGTCTTATGGAGGAACTAGAATTTAAGCTAGAGGTGAGGAGGATCATTTAAAATGGTGGTGACATTAGGTAGATGGATTTGAAATTGGTTTGAATCTAGAATAATGATACCACTGAGGGGATTTTGAAGTTTCTAACAGTAAAGATATCAGTATGACTGAGGGGATTTTGAAATTTAGATAAAGATGGGCCAAACTTTGGACAGTTTTGAATACTAGGCTGAGAGCATTGGAATCTAAATGTTCTTGCTTTAGAGAATTATTATAAATTCTGAACGAAGAGTAGTGACTCAAAATATAAATGGGCCAGCATGGTGGCTCACACCTGTAATCCTAGTACTCTGAGAGGCTGAGGTGGGAGGATCACTTGAGCTCAGGAGTTCAAGACCAGCCCGAGCAAAAGCAAGACCCCATCTCTACAAAAAATAGACAAACTAGCCAGGCATGGTGGCGCGTTACTGTAGTCCCAGCTACTAGGTAGTCTGAGGCAGGAGGATTGCTTGAGCCCAGGAGTTTGAGGTTTTGATGAGCTATGATGACACCACTGCACTCTAGCTGAGGTGACAGAGGGAGACTCTCAAAAAAAAAATTGTATACAGCTGTAATACACACTTACGAATGAGCCAGGGATGGTGGTATGCACGTGTAGTCCTATCTACTCAGGAGGCTGAGGTAGGAGGATCCTTTGAGCCCAGGAGTTCAAGGGCAGCCTGGGCAACATAGCAAAAACTTTTTTCTTTAAAAAGAAAATCTTAAATTAAGAAATTAATAGGTAAAGTAGTGCCATTCCATTAGCACAAAGGGAAAGATGGACTTTCTGGTCTGGACTCTGACTGAATAAATTTGTTTCCTTGGAAAACCATGTAACCTATAGAAAGTAAACATTGAGGAGATATTCTCCAATGTTCTGGATTTTACAAAGATGTACATTTTTTGATCTCTACATCTCTTTCTTCCAGCATTTACCAATCTGTGGTTTATGAGACTTTGCAGTAGGAGTTAGTGGTCTTTCATGTCAGATACCACCTGAGGTCAGAGAGAGTGAGAGCAGTTTGAGGAACTGATGACTGAAGAACTGGAGACTTAGGTATAAAGTGGATGCTGTGTGGTTTAGAGTGGTTTAGGGCATTGAACCCTGGACTTACAATCAAAGGACATGGCTTTGGGTCCTAGTTCTTCTACTCATTAGCTGTGGGATTCTGAATAACGCATTTAACCTTTCTGAGTCTACCTGCCTTTTTATAAAATACCAGTTCACAAGGTTTACAACATTTTAGAAAGAACTGCTTGAAATAATACATGTAAAGACACTCTGTAAAATGTGTAATCAACATTCATAATTAGTGTTAACTACTCCTAAATGATTTCCTGTATATCCCAAAGTGAAATGTGACAGAATAGAATGTTTTCTAGGCACTGCTCTCTTCACTGGATGCCAGGACCTTGTCTGGGAGGAATAAAATGACTTCACAGGTGTTTGAATTCATTAGGAAATTATACACAATTCTTTTTCCTCATAATCTGATCGCTCACAGAAAAATATAATGGAGCTTAATTTGCACTCACTTTACTATATCACTTGGATGACCTGCATTTATTTAAATTGTTGAAGGAACAAGATGCATGGCTTTATTTGCGATATGGTACAGAATACAACAAAAATGGATTTATTAAGAAAATCGATCCTTACTGTAAAATTTCTGGTGTGCTTAGTTTAGGAGTTACTGTGGAAACCTATTCAAGAATGGAATTTCCTGATACAACTTAAAAAGTAATTTTGAATTAGAGTCTAAATAAAGACTCTAGTGCATCTTGTAATTTTTATTATCTGATAATCATTTTAGAGCATAGTGTTAAGATTTTTCAACCTTTGTTTTTATTAATGTTTGACCTGCTGCACTGACTGTGCCTAGCAGAGCACCACACAAGGGAAGAGGAACAGCCAGTGCATTAGAACTGGGGCACATTAAATCGGGAGTAAGAAGCGAGAGGTTCCAGTTGGTTAACCGGTCCCCTCCACTTCCCCTTCACGCAGTCTGAATTTACTGAGTGCCAGTCATGCACCTGGCAAAAACTTTTTGCTTGTTTCCCAGCAGGGTTCTCAGCACCATGAGCCAGTCAAAAAATGATTGACAGTTCAGCCAGAGAGTTTGCTAAAACCACAATGTTAAAGTAGACAGAATTCCCACTAGATGAATGCTTTTTGGAGCTAATCCAATGATAATAATCTATTAAAACAAGTTGTCTGATCTTATGAGTTAACTTGAAAAGAGAAGTGCATGTGGGGTGAATTGCAAAACGTTTGCACGTGTAAGTTCAGTTTAATTTTATATAATTAGGGCATGGCAATGATTAATGCTAATTGGAGCTGTGTTGGGCTGAAAGAATTATCCAAGTATGTTTTGAAGACTCAGATTTTTCTAATAAATCTTAACTCTGGAGCTTTTTATTGATAATGCTAAAAATCAAAGATATACATGTTAATTAAAAAAGATTTTAACTCAATCTGAAATGATTTGAAAGATAGTACTTTAATGAGAGCTACAAAGGCTAGGCATGCTTAAAAAGATTAATGGGAGTGTTTTAATAGCCCTCAATAGGTATTTATAATAATAAATGCAGAATTCTTTAATTTGAAGTAAGATCAAACTTTTGGGTTGCATTGAAGGCTCATTGAAATGGAGAACAAATACTACAATGACTGTATGGGTTTCATAGTTTGCTTTACTGTTTCAAAATTTTCCTGTGAAGTTGTCTGTGAACTTTCTGAACATCTCAATTTCCATATGTGGTCTTTGGAAGTTAGTATGTGATTAAAATTTGGTCTCAAATTTCATATTAAAAAGAGGGAAAAATTACATTAGAACTAAACAAAGATTTCATCTGTTTAGATTGGTAGCCGACACAAACAGGCTCCAAAAATTGCATATTGCCAAGTTGCTTCTGGTAAGAAGACATTTTTGGAGAGGCTATCAGAAGAGAACCTGACTGAACTGAAAAACTTTTTAGTATTTACATTTGTTTTTTAAAAAACTGGCTTATCACCATATGGCAGCTACATTAATTTTTGTGTCTATATAACATGAAAGATGCAACTAGTTTATTATATGTAAAGTAAGTATAATTTGAAGGTCACCCTTTTGGTGATTCATTCCAGCTAATAAAAGTATTTAAGAAATGCTTACTTGAGTGTGCAAATATTAATTTGTGCTTTTAGAAAAGTTATTCCGTGTATTTATAATAAATACTACAATCTAGGTTTACTATTTTACTTTGCAAAAGTTCAGCTTTAGCGTGATTAGATGCATATGCCTGAAAGTTGACTCTTCATTAGAACTTAAATTATATTTGTCATCATTTCCTCTATCACCTGTCCCCAGATTCAATTTTTAAGATATTTTCAAATAACTAGCCTTAGGGTTCTGTTTATCACTACTTTGCCACTTTTTATATATCTTCCTCTATTAAAAATAGCAAACCTAATAGTCCAAACCAACAAAGATTTGGGAGTTTTTTCTGCACCCTAGGGTCTAGAAACTGTAACTCCATTGGCTACTCTGGTCTACCTGAAAAATTGGCGAAGGCTGTTCGTTCCGTATTCTTTCAGGTCAGGGTAGGGGAATAGAGGACAGTCCCATTGCTTGCTCAGTAAACCCAGGATGTCCTGTCATACTCAGCTGGCCTAGTGAGGATTCCGGTTCTGTTTGTTTAGTTCTGCCTGAATGACTAACAGTTATAATGCCCATATGAGTGCCATAGTGTCGTCTGGGAATTTCTGAATAGTTGAAATCACTGAATATTGAAAGAATTGTAAAATTGATGGATGCTTTCCCAGGGGAGAACTTTCTCTCAAAAACTCTTAATTGCTCTGCCTCAGTTACCCAGTCAAGAAAATGAGTGTTATTTTATAAATCAGTGTGACATTTTGAGAAAAAAAGTCTCCCTGCAATATGTCTAGATAAATGGCTGCATTTTTATCTGTGAGAAACAGTAATCATTTGTACATTTGACATTTAATTTACTCTTTATATTTAGCATAAGACACAAGTGTAATTATAGTGTTGGAGCATATTCCCATATAAAAACTTAAAACAGTGAAATTATGCTCTTATTAATGAATATAAGGTATATATAAGTTCTATTTGTATATACGAAATATTTTTTCTTATTGATGTCTTTTGTCTTTTTATAGGAAAACTCCCACACTCATTAAATAGTCATCTATTGTGATATCTTTAGAGAAGATGCTGTATCTTAGCCTCCCCACTGAGTGAAGTCCTATTATAATTTGTGTCTTTATGTTTCCAAAATGCTGGGCTCACATGCTTAACTCATTAATGAGACTGTAAGGCATCTCATAATGGCTGGTTTGTAGTACTAAAGCCACACAGAGTTAAAAAGAATGTTGCAGTTTAATCCATTGGCGCAGGAAATGCATTTGCAATGCGGCTGCCCAGTTGAGAGATTGATAGAAAAGAGTTCCTTTTCCAAATTCAATTCATTTTGAGGTCATTGAATTTTATTTCTCTTCTTGTTTGGTATATTCTTGAAGTACAGGGAAGGGAGTTCAATAAACACCAAAGTGTTTTGATAGTTAAGAGAGTGTCTACTTATATTTAAAACTTTTTAAAAAATCGTTTCTTAGATCGCAAAGGATATTTTCTTCACATATTTTCTTTATAAAGGTTGGATTGTTTTGTGCCTAACCTGATTTGACCGTAGCACACTGCCTGGTGGGAAGTGTTAAACCTCTTATTTTAAGCTAAACAAGATTACTCTGAAGGCTGGCATTCAGGGGCTTGCTTTTAGCCTAATGGGTTAGGGGCTGTGGCACACCCCTTGCAGTTCCACTAATTGAACTCTTTGGGAACTTCAGTTTCTAATAGTTAGCTCTAGAAGGGGCTTGCCGTGGATACGGAAGAAATTGCTAACTGCTTGATTTCCCCATGTTAGCTTAATGAGGAAGAATGGGTCACCATGCCAACCAAAACACCATAGCAATGGATTTAGAAGCATCCTTCCCTTGTTATTTGCTTCCCACTCAGGGGTTTATAATATATTACAAATGCTATAGTGCCTCAGACAAAAGCCAAATAGGATTTGAAATCAATATATCATCTCATTCAGTACATAAAGCAACTGTGGTCATTTGACCTGAATCTTACTTCATTCTATTGTTAAATCTTCTAAAAATTAATTTGAAAGGCAGTTAAAATGTTAATACATACTTACATTGGTCTTGATTTTCAATTGTTAATTTTTATTTTCTAGAAGCTTTCAGATATTGATCCATCAAATCCCATCTATTTAATTTCTAAGAGCTTTTATTTTACTGTGGTAAAAACCATTTTTTTAAATAGACTTCATTTTTTAGAATAGTTTTAAGTTTGCAGAAAAATCCAAAACGTAAGACAGAGTTCCCATATACTTCACTCCAAGTTTCCCCTATTGACATTTTGCATTAGTATTATACGTTTGTTGCATTTAATCAACCAGTGCTAATACGTTATTAACTTAAATCCATAGTGTATGGAGATTTCTTTAGTTTTTGCCTAATATCCTTTTTCTGTTCCAGGATGCTATCAGGATAGTACATTATATTGTCATGTCTCCTTAGTCTCTTGGTGGTGACAGTTTCTGCAGACTTTGTTGTAATGACCTTGAAAGTTTTGAGAATGCCCAATTAGATATTTTGTAGACTGTCTCTGTTAGAATTTGATTATTAATAATTTTTAAATGATTAGATTGGGGTTATGGATTTTGAGAGGAAGAACACAGATGTAAAATGATATTTTCATCACTTTGTAACAAAGGTACATATTATCAACATGACTTGTCACTATTACTGTTGACCATCATCTGCCAGAGGTAGTATTTTTCAGGTGTCTCTAATGTAAAAGTTACTTCTTCTCTATGCATCCCCACCTTTTTCATCCTGTGCTGTTTGGAAGGAAGTCACTGTGCACAGACCACAATTAAGGAGTGGGAATTATTCTCCCCATTTTTGAGGGTGGAGAATAGACATAAATTATTTAGAATTTTTCTGCAAAGGTGATGTCTCTTCTCTCTCATTTATTGTGTCACTTATCAGTATGGAATCATGAATATTCGTTTCATACTTTGGGTTATAATCCAATACTACATTGTTTTTGGTGCTCAAATTGTTCTAGCTTTGGCAATTGGGAGTTCTTTAAGTGGGTTCCTGTGTCCCTTTGACACTTTAACATATCCCCATCAGTGTACCTGTATGTGTGTGGTGAGCACTTTCTCACTTTTCCCTGCTCCAGGCTCGTCTTGTATATTTCCGGCCCCAGTCCTTAACGTCAGATCGTTTCTCCAGGGAGACCTGGTTCCTTTTATTGGAAAATGGTATTAGAAATAAAGATCTGGATGCTAGGTAACAATCATTTAAAGAATAAACAAAACAAATTTTTACGCAAAATTAAGAAAAACTTTTTCAAGTACGATTAAGTGGAGGAATGCATGATCATCTTGGGTTTCTTCTCTTTACATTCATTTTTTTTTTTTACTTTTCTAAATAGGCATTGTTACCCACCGGTATCAGATGTTATGCAGAGATTGTGAGGAATTTCAAATCGGCTAATAGTTACGTTTGTAATATAAATACAAAAAAAAAAAAACAACCCTGATCATCTCTGGTACCCCTTTACTACCAAATTAACCCAAATATATGTGATTTTAAACTTTGGTTAAATATCATGTATTAGATGCACTATTGCTTTCTGATGGAAGTTTGAACTCAGTGGGAAATGTTATGGTGTATCACATTAATGGATTCACCTTAAATAAATGAAAAACTTCCTTATGATCCAAAATACTAAATATCTTATACTTTTTAATGCCCCCAGTCTTTAAACTCTTTTCTCACAAACACTTGGTATGCTCATCCGTTGAACCTGTTAATATCTTCTGAAATGCCAAGCATTACAATCTTTTATCTTGTCACCAGTTGTTGGGAAAAAAAGATTTCTAATATGGCATGGAGGGTAATTATTAATAAGGGAACCCATTTTTCTTACAAAGGGATACAGAACTACCCTGACAACTTGATTATGGCAAAACTTGATTAATCACATGGATGTGTTCTGGAAACATTTTGTAATTATACTTTGAGCCATGCATTCTTTTTCATCACATGTTCAGAAATTAGGCTTTTATACTCATGTTTTGGAGTGAATAGTGAGAATGATTTTGGGAAGGAGGGGGGAGCTAAGAGAAATCCTGTATTATTGATACAAAAAAAGCTTATGACTTCAGTGATGAATGTTGAATACAAAATAGAGGATGCTAGGTTTTTGTTATGTCTGGATAGCCTTTTCTCTCATTCTTGTAACTTTCAGATACTGATTTTTATCTGCTTTATTATTACAACTACTATCATTGCCAGGGGCTTAATTTGGAATTAAATGAGCCTTATGCTTAAGTAATTTATTCTCATTAGTTTGCCAAAAAGTGAGTCTCATGATAGTTTCAATACTCTAAGGCAGAATGTTTACATTTTTCTTTCACTGAGACTAAAACATTCCTTTTCAGTTTCATTATGTCCCTGAAAATCTGAGATTAGAAGACAATATTGAAGCTGCCATCACCAGTGGCAGTTTTTTTTGAACAGAGAGGAGAACTGTTAATAGTTGAATTTTGCTTCACCTTTGTTTTTCTTTAGTCAGAAACTCCCATAGAAGAAAATAATTTACCACAGGGCTTCTATAAAGGTATTTCCACTAATTAATGTAAGTCTTTTCATTAACTTCTCCCTCATATTTCAGGTGAATTTGTGTTTTATGAATTTCACATTATTCATTAAGCTATAGCTATGTTCTTTTGTTCATTAATGTGTCAAAAGACTAGAGATAAAGTTGTCAACTGTGAACCTTATGTTATTGACTGATTTCCATTGTATGATTTTGTAAGGCTGGCAGCTTCAGAACCCCCCCTCCCCCAAATTTTATAATTAAAATATATTTTTATCAATAAAATCGATATTAGAGCTCATTTGCCATTTTATGATAAAGAACTTTAAAAGAGATAAACATATTTGAACTTTAAGAAAAGTTAGACTTTCATAAAGCAGATCCTAATTTTGTGAACAAATAGGTGAATTAAAACATGAAAAAATGCTGCCATTTCACTAAATAGTATGAAACGTGTCTGCAAATTTTTTGTTTGTAAGGATGCAGTAAATGTCCCATTTATATTTCTACTTCTGTGATGAAGTTGTAGTCAGGAAAATGTTTCTACAGAATGTATGCTGTTACTTTTACATGTACTTTTTATGAAGGGAGCACAGAAAACATGATAACATAAAGGTGAAAGGCCAAGTTTCTGTATGTGGTGACAACAAAGTTATTTAAAATGGTGCCTTGGAGTTGAGTGCAATATTCTTGACTTTTTGGAGGGGTGGCAGTGTCTCCCTGTGTTGCTCAGGCTGGGCTTGAACTTCTGGGCTCAAGCAACTCTCCTGCCTCAGTTTCCTGAGTAGCTAGGAATACAGGTGCTCACCACTACACCCAGCCAATACTATTGGCTTTAAGAGCCTTCCTAGGTATGTTAGGATTTAGCATAACAATACTTAATATGTGTGGGAGAAAGGTAGGTGGAAACTGACTTTTGAAAGTCAAAAGGTCAGAGTTAAACAATCATTTATTTGAATTCCTGCAAATGTCAGGCTCTGTGTTACCCTCTGGGGATTTAGAGATGTCACTTATTCTAGCTCAGCCCTAAAAGTTTTTTGATGTTGTAATTTTGTGTCTCAACTGTTGCACATTTTGTTTTTAAAATTTCTTGTGAATTTAAGGTATTTTCTAGCAAAATTAAGGATCACAAAATAATTATCAATAGACTATATTGGGAAATGGAAAAAAATTAATGTCATGATAATAGCTGCAATAAATAAAGTATAGGAACCCAACACATCAACACATTGGATATCTATGTACCCATAACCAGAATTTAGATTTGTTAACATATTATTTGTATATTTTTAGTCTAATAAATGTAAAATATAGGCATATCAGATTGTCAAACCTTTTGGTTTTCTTTTTTGAGTAAATTTTTTGGATCTGTAGATAAACAGGAACCATTCACAGATTTCAAGTAATATTTTGCCTGTTATCCACGGACCCATCTCCCCACCCTAGAGGTTTCCTCATCTCACGTTTGGTGTAAATATTCCTATACTGGGGGGGGGGGAGTTGATCTCGCAATACATAGGTATATTGGTGAAAACATATTTGATTTGGATAATTAAGATTTATTAAATTATTAATGATACTTTATTAAGAATTAATGAATGAGATGGTTGTGCCTTATTATGCCATTTCTGTCTTTAGAAATAAAATAGAATTGTGTCACTGCCAAGGCTAACTACTTCTGGAGTTTCATGACTAGCAAAGAGACCTGACCGCATTTCCCTCCTTCGTGTAGCTCTCTTGCCCCACGGCTTCTCTTCTTGCCTGGTTATAGCTGTTGTTGTAATGCTTTCTCTCTGCCTCCCCACCTCCCCAGTCACTCTGACCAGAAGACATTGTAACAGAATGGTCTTGGTCACACTTTAAGAATGAGCTTTTGGTTCAAATTCAAGATTCAGTTGTTTTTCAAGATCAATCTTCTTTATCCATGATATCTTGTCTCATTTATTTTTGTCAAATTGTGTGTTTCTCCCCTGTTAATCTAGGAGTACTCAATTATATGATTATATGGATCGAGTTACTACAAGTTTTTAGGTATGGCTTTGTGTTTTGTTTTTCTTTTCCGCAGAATCAAACTTTATAGTTTTTGCTGGATAGAATTCCAGAAGAACCATGGAATGGCTTGAGAAAGTTATTCTTAGATGATAATGAGGCTTTGAACTATCTCATTTTGCCAGTTAACAGTTAAAGATTGGTGAGGCTGAACATGGTTCTACTCCCCTTACCATTAAAAATTTCCATACAGCATTACATGAATTGATCTTTAGCAAAAGTCTGGCACTGATGTTTTAAAAAACAATGAGACAGTTAATGCTGTGAATTTAGCATTAGTGTGATCTGATATTAATGAACAATTCTACCTCTTACATTTTCCATAATTTCTGTCTGGTTGCTGTTTCCACCTGGCTGCTTTTCGTTTTCCTTATTCTGAATTTTTGACTTTGAACCACCTATCCTTTTGCTATACTTTTGTACTCAGAATTACCCCTTTTTAAATGAAAAATTTTTCCAAATACTTTGGAAATATAAAAAGGGGCATATCACCAAAAAGGGTGGAAGGGAAGCCCTCAAGGAATTACTCTGTGTTTCATTAGAGATAAAAACTTCCACGATCTTAAAAGTAAGATTACATCAATGAGTTTAAAATTTGGGAATAATGTAATCTGTAATAAGGACCGGGTCACCAGTGAGGCAACTGCTGTGGAAATCTTGGTGTTGAAGTTTGGGACTAGCGATGGCAGAAGAGATGGAGAGAAATGGACAGATTTGGGATATATTTTTAAGTGGAAATTTAGAAAACTTGGTATTGGATAGAATGTGGAGGGAAGGAAAGAGATTGCGAAGAAGAAACTGGTTACATAGTGTTACCAATTTCTCAGGATGAGTGACTGAAGGGGGTGCTGTTTTATTTAGTTCAGGGGAAGGTATGAGTCTACAGTTCTCTTGGGGGCATTTTGAGTTTGAGGCACCTAAATGAATATACCCAGTAGGCAATTGAATAAATGACGATGGAGGTGAAGGATTAAATGGCTATGAAGGGAAGTGAAGGAAGGTGAAGGCAGAGTCATTAGCTTAGATGAATGTTTAAAATCATGAACCTTGCTGAGATCATTAGGTTCAGAGTGGAGATGGAAGAAAGGATCCCTGAGCAGTGCTGTGGCCTCCAGCAGTTAAAGTTGGGGTGAATGAAGAGTTTGAGGAGAAGTGACACGTGGCAGTTTTATACCATACATAGAGACCATTTTAATAGAAGTTGTGCATGCTTAAGATAACGAGCGTTGCAGATCGTTTTTTAAGCTATATATTTGTCATATCTTTTGTAAGACTCTAAGCAGCATTCTGAGTGTCACTGAGTAAGACAGCATTTTAGTATGCCAGAATGTTTGCCCTAAGAGATTGCATCACCAGTGAACCATGAATGTTGGGACATGGTGCCCGTCCTTTCTCTCCCGCCACTGCCTCTTCAGGACTTAGATTGTTAAGTGTCACTAAGTTCTCAAGTTGAAGGAGTTTGCCAGAAAATTCTCATTAACACAGATGCCCTTTGGCCTTCCTCTCATAATTTTTTGTCTTTCTTTTGAAATGTTAGTTCATTGCTAAAGTCATTTTATTTTTAAAAGTTGTCATCAACATGAAAAATCTGGGATTCATGAGGTGTGTTATTAAATGTTGGATGTCACCGATGTCAGTGACAGTATGGGGCCGCAGATGAAAGCCTGGTTTATAAATTCTGCGAGGACAGAATGCAGGCAATGAAATGGGGACTGGCTTAGACCATAGCTAAATGCTTTCACTACTTTAATGCTGAGCAAAGAGTCCTGTCATAACATATATTTTTTTGACATGACTGCATTTTGTTTTTCTCCACAATCTAAAGTATAAAATTAAAGAAGACAGTTATCAGGTGCTTACTATATCTTATGCAGAGTGCTAAGTTCTTTTACACTGTGGTCCTATTTTGACCTGACACCAATTCCGAGAAGGAAATATATTGAACCCAGTTTGTAGAGGTCAAGAAATTAAAGCTTTGATTATTGGTATTTTACAGAGAAAAAATAAGATAGTCATTGGACGTTATCTACACATTCAATTGTTTTGAAGTTAAACTTTCCCTAAGCGTGTTTAAAAGGAGATGGAAACAAAGTCATGCTTTTGAAACACAATGCTGTGTTTTTAGCTGTCCATTTAAAAATGCATTTCATCTCTAAATGTTATGTGAAATGTTCCCATGCTATATTGATAATGATCTTAATTTCTCCCCCCTTCTCTTTTGGTTTCAGAGGAAGAACTTGTCTCTTTTTCTCAGCATTAGTTTGTTAACTTTCTGGGGGACCTCCCTTTTGGGTGCCCGGTTATACTGGATGGGAAACAAACCACCAAGCTTTTCCAACTCTGACAACCCAGCTGCTGATTCAGATAGCCTCCTTGCCCGCACGCTCACCTTCTTCTACTTGCCAACCAAGAACCTCTGGCTGTTGCTCTGCCCAGATACACTCAGTTTTGATTGGTCGATGGATGCTGTGCCTCTGCTCAAAACAATTTGTGATTGGAGAAACCTACACACTGTGGCCTTCTATACTGGACTCCTCCTCCTTGCCTACTACGGTTTGAAGAGCCCAAGCACAGAGAGAGAATGCAATGGGAAAGCTGTAACAAATGGCAAGCAGAATGCAAATGGACATAGCTGCCTTTCAGATGTGGAGTACCGGAACTCAGAGATTAAGCCCAGCTTTGCATCCAAAGTAGAAAATGGCATTAAAAATGATGTATCACAGAGAACGCAACTTCCTTCTACTGAGAACATTGTTATTCTGTCTTTATCTTTGTTAATAATACCATTTGTTCCTGCCACGAACTTGTTTTTCTATGTCGGCTTTGTAATTGCAGAGCGAGTATTATATATTCCTAGTATGGGCTTCTGCCTCCTGATTACAGTGGGTGCCAGAGCCCTTTATGTCAAAGTCCAAAAGCGGTTTCTCAAGACCTTGATTTTTTATGCTACAGCAACATTAATTGTTTTCTATGGACTCAAGACTGCAATCAGGAATGGAGACTGGCAGAATGAGGAAATGCTGTATAGGTCAGGGATAAAAGTAAACCCAGCTAAAGGTAATATTTTATTTTATGCTTTTGCTTGGGCAGTTTATACTTTCAGCCTTTTTTTTTTTTCTTTTATATATCTTTGCTTCTTGCCTTAAGATACAGTATTGAGGAAGAGGTCCTTTCATGCAATACCCGTATCTTTCATTCTTTCTTACTTTTTTTTTTTTTAAAGAGACATGCAGTACAACCAATTTAGAGACATATCTGGCATTCTGTAGGGAAATATTTTCCTGTATTTCTAACTGCGTCCAGAAGAACTAGAGCTCCTGTTGTGTAAAAATACTATTATAAGAATTTAGGAAAAGGCTTGTTTTTGTACATTTTAAAATTCTGATCCAGACATCTTTTATCATGTAGTAAGAGCCAGGTTATCCTATTTAAGTAAATTTTACCTCTTCTGTTTTCTAAGCATCATCTGAGGAAATACCACAAGACTTACATTGACACCTTTAAAATTTTGGAGATATGACTACCTCTGATTCTTGGAATTATGTCTCTAGATGTCAGTGTGTACACATGTAGGTATGAGCACCCTTAGCTTTGCAGAGGCTGAATAAAATGATGTTGCCAGGCAGTTAGACCTTCTTATTTAAGAGTTCTTATTCAAGGGGAAAAAACTTTTTACTACACAATGAGAACATTGATTATACCTTTCATTATTGCTTTTGATTTAGAAAATTATTTTAGCAAATCACACAATAGATAGCTAGAGTACAGAAAGTAGTTTCCTTTAAAACAGAAGTGAACACTCAAAAACTATTACAGTGGATTACTTTGATTTAGGCAATTAAATGTAATGGAACCTAGAGAACACTTGGATAAAAATAAATGTACATTTTTTTAGTGCAGAAATATATAGTGTAAATAGTGACCAATACTTCTTTATAAGCCATTTGTAAGTATTCTTTAAATTATGGTTGCTTGTATAGTATTTGAACTGGAGTTTTTCTGCTCTTTCCAACACGGTTCTGTACCAGGGTTCTAGTATTGAAGGTGTGAAACCATTCCAAATGTGTGAAAATGGCCTAATACATATATATCTCTCCAAAGATCTAGATACCCTAGAAGCAACTTTGGCATCTTTATCTGATTAGCACAAATTAAGAATTTAAGTCGAGAGTGAGCAACTATACATTTCTTTCAGCCAAAGAACTAATTGTTGGTACTTAAAATGCTTGATAGATTGCAGGGATTTTAATGGGAAGTTGTAGCATTAAAGTTGAGCTACTGCATACCATGTAATTCCTCAATTCTCTATGAAAAATCATTACCATGTGGCTTTTCTAGGTAGTGAGTACTGCACAGTTTTATCGAATGCCTGAACAGGAATCTTGCTGTAAAAATTGTTACAATTAGTTTTTACAGAATGCTTTTCAGCTAGTTTTTCTTCACTGGCAGACTTAAGTATATAGAACAAGACTATGTTGCCAATTTATTTTTCTGCTGTTTAAAAGAGATATTTGGAAAGGAATTAAAACAAAAATCCTCAGCATATTAGTTGCATCACAGTGTTGTTCTGAGGATTTATTAAATTTATTGGTTAAGTTTCAGGCTAAGCTACTTTTATAAGAAGCTGAGATAACAGTGACTTAAATAAGATAGAAGCTTTATTCTTTCGTGTAACAATCTAAGTATGTGCAGACCAGAGCTGATAAGATGGCGCCATGGGTTTTCAAGATCCATGCTCCTTCTCTTTTGTTCCCTTGCCATCTCGGTGGTGTCACCCTGCCCATATGGTCCAAGATGGCTCATTATCACATCAGCACTTCAGCTGACAGGAAGAGGGGGAGAAAGGGCAAATGATGGGTGTACCCATTTTCTCTAACAGCGTATCACAGAAATTGCACACACCCGTGTTTGCTCACAGACCATTGGCCACACCTAGCTACAGGGAAGGCTGGGAAATGTTATCTTCATTCTGGAAAGCCAAGTACTCAGCCAAATTTTATTATATTGGAAAAAGGGAAGGCAGATACTCAGATAAGAGGGTGTAAGTAGCAGACTCTGTCCCATAGGTGAAAGCATTTTGTAAATTCTTTGGTATTCTTCAGCATTAACTACTATTATTGCTGACAGTTACGATTCTGAATAAGATATGTTGATGACATGGTTAAAGTATTTTTCTTCATCCATTCACTTAATAAAACAATTCTTAAACACTCCCTTGCTTTCCAACATATTTCCATGTCTTCTTACTAACAGTGCTTGAGAAGTGCTGTAGTATTTAGGCACTCCAGAATGTTGCTAGTTAAATGAATGTATGACCGACCAGTATTATGATGAGTCCTTTGAGACATCAAAAACTGAATTTCCAAAACCCACCACTCTATGCAGGCCCCAGCCAATTGCTTTACTTGCAGGCTTTACCATCTCAGTTGATGGTGTCTCCATTTTTCCAGCAGCTCTGGCCAAGAAACTTGAAGTCATCCCTGCCACCTCTCTTCTTTTCACACCCCACATCCATTTCATCAGCAAGTCCTCTTCACTGTGTCTTCAAAAGTGCAGAGCCTTGACCACTTTTTACCACCACCACTAATACCACCTCGGCCCAAGACTCCATCTTTCATCTGGAATACTATTAAAAGACTCTGACCTGGTCTCTCAGCTTCTGCTTTCTTGCCTTTTAACATGTCTTGTACTTGTTTGTTTCTAGTCAACCATGATACATTGAGTAATAAGAACTGAGGTAAATGGGCGTTAGTGTGAGGTTTTATGTTAATTCTGCAATGAGTTGGATTGTATTTAACGTTTGCTATAGCCATGAGTTTCAGAGATGTCAAGTTCTGCTGGTACCCTCGGTTTTTGTCTCCCGCATTATCTTTGGATTTTCCTAAGGATTCAGATACAATTTATTTTGCATCCCTTTCAGCTGTAATCCTCTATCATACTGGTACCCTGTCGGTGCAGTATTAAGATGTGGGGAAGGGAAAATGCTCTGTTAAGACTAAATCTTAGCCTCTCTGGGCTATGAACTTCACAAATGTTTCTTAGCTTTCCTTGTGTCCTACTCCAATTGAGACAGGAAGGCTAGAGAGGGAGGCTGGAGTGAGAGGAATACCCTTCCCCAAAGCTCTGGGACGAGGCCTTGGGAAGATCTTTGCCTTAGAGAGTAAGTGGGCCTTTGCTATGGAGAATGCTCTGGGTATATTTCCGAAGGCTTATTCTTCTCTCCCCACTGCCAGAGCCAGAAGAGCATCTTTTTTGGCTCTTCCCAGTGAGAATCTGCTGGGGTCCGTGGAGATAAAACCCACAGAACTGGGGTGGGGGGGTCCACTAAGATGGCTACACTCAAAAGCCTCTCACTCTCAAGCTAGTCCTCACTAGGCCCCCAGCAACTTGTCAAAATTACCAGTTAATTCCTTCTAACAGTTTTCATCTCCAACAGCTTCTGCTCCAGGTAAGCTTACCTCTGCTGTGACTCTCTGGATTTGCCTGTCTCTCCAGATTTCAGGTTGGTGGTTAGCCCTGTGACCACAGTTCACTGAGGCTTCCGAGACAAGTTATCGATTTTCAGTCTGTTAGCTGTTTCTTGTTGTAAGGACAGGAGTGACAACTTCCAAGCTCTTTAATGTCTGAGCTGAAACCCTTCTTCTGTTTTTACGTCCTTCGAGTCTGTGCTTAACCAGACGCCCTGGTGACCCCTTCTGAAACAGAAGTCATGGTACAGCATTCCACTGCCCCCAGTCTTCCTCTGTCTCTGTTTTTCTCAAAGTTGGAAGCACACAATCATGGATAAGACCAGAAATATCTATCAGCCTTTCCTTCCCTTATTGGACTCCAGCCCTTCTGGCCTCTTTGATGTGCCTTCTACATGCCAGGTGAACACCTGCTGCAAAGCTGTTGCCCTTGTCGTTGCCTATTCCTGGCATGTGTCCTCCCAGATACGCTCACTGAGGTCTCCCTCACATTCTTTAGGTCTCTGGTCCCATACTGCAATATTAAGGTCCTTTATGTAAAACTGACTACCCTGTTAAAAAATCCACTCCTCTGCCTTATCCAGCATTCCCTATCCTCTTTTGATGCTTCATTTTTCTCATAGTATCTCTCATTGTTTGATGTGCTATATTTATGTGCTTATTGTCTGAATGTATTATCAGCATACACTAGAATGTACAATGAAAGAAGGCAAGGATTATTGCATTTTTTAAATGCCACATGTACAGCAATGAGGACAGTGCCTGGTGGAAAGAAGGCATTCAGGAATGGATATATAGAATAAGAAATGTTATAGTCAGTCTTTCTCCTTAAGGAGTTTGTAACCTGTTTAGAGATAGAATACACATGCATGAAATAAGGCAAAAGTATGAAAATATTATGCTGTTGCTATACCAGGTACTGAGGGACATTTCATAATAAAGAGAATAGAATTGAGAGCGGAGTTCATTTTGGATTCCTTGACTGCCATCTGTGACATATGCTTCCATTTTGATACAAGACAAAACTCTTTCAATCCAGGTTCCTTATTTTTTTTCTATTCATAACATGCTAATAATAATTCTGGCTACAGTTACTTCCTTAGCAATTATGAGACTGGCAGTAATCTTCCTTAAGGCAGGTTTTTCTTAGTCTATTATGTTACTTGAGCCTAAGCAAAAGATTAGAAACTGTTTAAAGCCAGTCTTTCATAAGGTTTTCTGAGATTACAGATGGAGTTGGATTTTTTTCCTTGCTTTGAAAGCCTTTCCAAATTTTGGAGTACTTCAGTCTACCATGTGCTTTAATGGAATATGATTTTAAGCCTCATGAAGCGTTATACATTAAAACCACTGCCTTCAGTAATGGGTCTTGTAGACAGCTGCCAGTCATTAACTGATTGGATGCAAATGATGATGAGTAAAGCCTGTCATAGTGACTGTGCTGCTAATTTATGGTTTAAATCTGGATGGTGGAGAAATGATCGCTGATTTGGACTACGTAAACCACAAGTCCTATCTTATTATGTGGTTGATAATGTCAGGAAAATACTAGACAGACTTGATTACTGTAGTTTGCTGATTTCACAATGACTCTTTGCATTTTTCTGCTTAGGAAAGAGGAAATTTTCTCTGCCTTATTGAGCAAGCCACATTATATTTGAAAGGATGTCCCCCCTTTTAAAACAACATTTTATAAGCTTATTGATTAGTATTTCCTTGAAGAAAGCATTTCTTGATTAATTATAAAGCAGTTAAATGTATGATCACACCTTTTGCTGGCCTTTGGCCTCATCTAAATCCCCATGTGTCTTTAGCTCTTGTAGAATTTGGCACCATTGATCTCTGCTACTGTGGCTTTCAAGACAGTGTGCAATTTTTACTATCTTTCTCTTATTTCCCATAGCTTGCTCGTCTATGGCTTTGCCTCCTCCCTAACTTGATGCATTCTTCAAGGTTCTGTCCCAAAGCTGCCTGTATTTTTCCTTCTCTGTAATATCTAGAACATTGCTTGGTATACAGTAGGGGGTTGATAAATGTGTCATTGCATTTCTAAGTTATGTTCTCCATGATCTCACATCTGTGAGGAACTTACAGATGGGTGAGCTGCCAGCCTCTCAAACTCATCACCTTTCTTCCCTAAAAACACCCCCTTGCAAACTTTCATATTAGGGTCATAATCACAGACTAACAAAATTATTAAAATTAAACAGATCAGTGAGCACATAAAGAATGATAGCATATATGACAGCATATCTGGTTGGCTAAAATGCATTTAAAAATTTATCAATTTTGAAATCAAATGACTTCTGAGAATGGTTTATTAACTATCATTTGGCTTAAAGGAACATGTGACTGGTTTTTAATTGTTTGAAAGTGATTTCTTAAAAATACAGTTAACAATTAAACAGGGTTAATATGAAGAAAATTTAACAAGGTTTTAAATGCCTGTTTCTAACATAAATGTGTAAAATGATGGATATGAAAGATGTAAGTGATGTATATATTTGGAATTCCCAAGGGGGTTATCTAAGCATTCCACATTCATCCTCCCCCATGAAAATGGCAATATTACCTGTTTACATATAGAAAAACAGACACCACTATTGTTTCAGCTCTGTATTATTTGGCACCTTTTCTTCCTTCCTGCATTGCTGTAAAATTGATAGTTCTATTTCAGTTTTATGTGGCATCAAATTTCAAGAAACAAGTATGTTGAGGGAACACCATTTTATTTAGAAAACAACTAAAAATTTAAGTGAGATCTAAACCTTTAAGCTGTGTGAAAATGGACTAATTCATTTTGAATTTCATGGTGTAAGTTTTGTTTACTCTGAGCATCATCTTTAACTATGGTTAATTGTAGTTAACTAGCTCGCTTTTGGAATTGTGTAATAAATTCTATTATATTTCTTCAATAATCTGTAAAGCCCCTTCTAAGGTAAGGTAAACATTTTTCAAAAGAGGTTCAGATTTTTATAAAACACAAAACTTACCAGTTAAGATGAGGAACCACTATGGTATTTTGTACCTCAAGACTGACTGGCTTGAGTTAAGAAGCTATAAAACAGGTTTTCATTTTAAAAGAGAGACTTGGTAGGAGAAAGCTAGCTAAAAGCACTGATGAAGGCTGATTGAGAAGTAAATAGTAGGAAGCTAAATTAGGCTTCCATAGGGTAAAGAAATTGTTTTGTCTTCTCAGTCCATCTCTTCTCTATTGAGTTGAGAAAAGACAAAAAATAATGGGGCTGACAAGAATAAGATGAAAATGTCTCATTGGTTGAACTATACTAAAGCATTTTAGAAAGCAAATTTGCCAAATTGTTAATTTAAGGCCCTTTTAAAATACTCTTGAAGAAATCGAATGTGGTTGCTTTTCCATTGGGCTGGAGTAGTCACAGAAATTCAAATGCCTTTAAGAGCGAAGTAGCACATAATTTTTTTGTTGTCCAGCTGTAATGACTGCAAGTACAGTTTTGTGGGAAAACTCCAAACCACAATAGATTCAATGCAAATGGTCCTATGATATGTTATAGATGAAGCAGTGACATACTGCTGACTCTGTCTTTGATATTACCCATAACAAAACTTCTAGGACCTTTATGGGCTTTTGAAAACCTTCAAACACAAAACTAGTATTGTTTTAGATTATCTTTATCAGGGTTTATACTCCAGAAGAATTGAGACTAATATATAATTAAGCATGAAGTTAAATCATTTTTATTTCTGTATTACTTTTGTTTCTTAAAAATGCTCTAACATTTCTTTTATTAAATGTACATGAAAGATACCATTCTTAGAAAAATATGTATCTATGCACACACATATATTTGTGTAATTTAAAGAATGCTACTAAAACAAATACCTATTTTGTTAGACCTCTCCCTATACCTTATTGTTTCTCTTTCAATTCATTTATTATTATGTGTACTAGATTCTCCATTACAGTGTTAAACAGAGGTGATAATAGCAGGTTATTTGGTTTCTGTTTTAGAAAATGTTTTTATTATTTTACCATGAATTATGTATACTTTATAGGTGTTTCTGTAAATAATTTTTATCAGTGTGTTCTTATTTCTAGTTTAAGAATTTTTTATGAATTAATATTGATGATAGATTTTCCCCACTCTGTTACTTTGAATTATATTAATAGATTTTCTAATGTTGAACATATTTGGCATTTCTGGAATAATCCCAATAATTGGTTATAATGTATTATCATTTCTAAGTTCTTCTAAATTTGTTTTTCACCTGTGTTTCTGAGTGTTTGAGTCCGTTCCTATCTTGTGGTGTCAAATTCTGATTTTAAAATCAGTTGACCTTGACTTTGTAGAATCAGTTTGGGAGTATTCTTTTTTGTTCTCTTAAAGATTTTATGTAAAGTTGGAATTAACTTTTGTCTATATTAGGTAGACTTTACCTATAAAACTAGCTAGGCTTAATATTTTGTTTATGGATGAATTTTTTCTCTATTTAATTTCTTTCATAGTTTTAGAAATAATCAGATTTACTTTTGGATCAGTTTTAACAACTTTTTTTCCTGGATTTTATTCAGTTTAACTAGAGCTTTGTATTTATTTGTACAAAGTTATACATAATATTCTCATAATCTTTTTGGAAATCTCTGCTATAATTGTAGTTTAAAAATTGTTTTTGTTCTCAGAGTCTTTGGGCAACAGATGTAGTGTTGTTCCAAACTTTGTAAAGGTTAATTTATGTATAAGAATTCCCAGGGAAACTTTTTTGTGTTTGTCTAAATAGATTGGACAGCCAATGCATCCACCGTATTTTGTTTCTAGTTCACCCCTCAGGCTGTTTCCTTTCAAGGAGTCGGAGTTTATGGGCTTCTGCAACCGACCTCCCACTTGAATCCCATTAAAGCCCAAACCCTGGTTCATCATAGTTTGGCAGATAACAACATATGCAGGGTGAATACCACCTTCAGAGCTTGTTTACCTTTCTGGATTCCTGCACTCATGCAGTTTTTAGACTTCAGGATTGCCCTTAGTTTCCCACCAATTAATGCATTTATTTAAAAATATTTTTTTATCTAGCATTTTTACAGGTCTGTACAAGGAGGGATTCTTTGGACATTGAGTTTCACCATACTACCAGAAAGAGGGACCTAAGAAATATCTTCAAATCTGACATCAATTAATGAATGATTAGCTATGTTAAGTTACATTTGATAATAGAGTTTAAGAGCATAGCTGCTATTTTTGAATTTCTTAATTTCCTTCAGCAAAAGAGAGACAAGTCCTTTTAAGTAAGCTACAAAGTATGTAAGAGCACTATCATTTGCAAAATCAGATTACAGGTATTAGACCCTTATAAAGCACAGAAGGGTAAAGTGTTCATTTCTTGCTGTAATATAAATATAATTGCTGATAATGTCACAGAACAGATTATCGAGACAAACACAGCATGTCTTTTAGTTTAACCTTTATTACATACTCATCCCTATTACTGGTGATCATAGATTTAAAAGAAAATTCCAAATGGGTCTGAAGGGATTATGGAAAAATGTGAGATGTTCAAGTTAAAGGGGATTGATGCAGGGGAATGTTTATAACTCTACGAAACAAATTGGGAGCCCCATTTTTATTTTTCTGCATGTGAGTGTTAAATTAGACATCTCATCATTTTACTTTTGCTTATTGGTGCTAAATTTATTTGTAATTTTAAAAATAGGAACGTTATCATCCAAAGGGTCTAGGATGGACATACAGGTTATGTGCTTACTAAAAATAATGATCACACATATTAAAGGTTCTTATTTTCAAAAATGATAATGTTTAGGAAACCATACTCAGACTTGGTTAAGTAGTAGAGGGAAACAAATTAACAAAAACAAACCTTGCTGGAGAACTATGTTAGAGGCTTCATTGAGTCTTGTATTTAAGGATTCCAACTCCCGATTGTACTAGCTGCCACTCTGAACATTCTTTCAGTTATCTTAAACAGCATAATTCAGTTCCTTTGTGCAAAACTCCAAAAGATATTATATTAAAATATCAGAATTATTATCTTATTTAGAAGCATTATAGGCATACATTTTAATTATGAACAATTTCTCTCTAGAAATTTTAAGTGTTGGAAAAAGGAACTGGGTTAGAAATCAGCTGAGAGTCAAGTTTTGACAAGGAACAGATTACTGAAGTGTCAAAGCACAATGTTTCCTTAATTTGCCTGGAATGGCGAGGAAACAGTCTTGTAATGTTTGGGCTCTGTGTATTGCAACTCAGAGGTTGTATTATAAAGAAATATGATATTTTTTTTCTGCTCTTTTTTCCTTCTCCTTCCTTGGGATAAGAGAGTAAATTCCTCACACTTGTGTGTCATGAGACTACCTGCAAAAGACCACAAGGTCTAAGATATTTTGTGATACTTTCTGTTTTACTTTATCTCTTTGAGCTTTACAAATAAGTTTTGGTGGTTTGCAGTATTGGTGTTGAATACCTCATATCTCTACTTCGTCTGTTTTTGAATATTCTGAATATTTTCCAAAGATGCCTTCAAGTTACATTTACTATAATGGTTAAGATTGGATGGTATTGTCCATATCCATGTAAATACTGAAAATAATTTCAAGGTAGAAATGAGTTCCTGTGCTTGTGTAATGAAAACATTAGCATGTCAATTACTGGTATTCTACAAAGGTTTATTCTGCACTCGTTTCCAATCACAATGATATATTTAAAATTTTGCGCTTGAAATTCTATTTGGAAGCAACAATCAGGATTTTAAAATTTCTTTTGCTGTTACACTTTAGCACAGTGATTTTGAGATACTGTTTGAGGGCAATTGATACAGTTATTGAAGCCCTTCTAGGGCCATACCTCCACTCTCTGTAGTGCAATTCTAGAAACAGAAGACTGTACCGTGCATTGGTCAGAGAACAGTCATGTTTTGGTTGTGTCCATTGCTAGTTCTCAGCTCATTAATATTCAATTAGAATGGATATTTACTTTTGTGGTTTTAAGTTAAAAATTTAGGTTTAAAGAAGTATTATATATCCT